>JAKWBO010000356.1:0-53787 GCA_034336685.1 Luscinia luscinia
CTGGGCAGGTAAATGCACACCTAGACAGGTAACACACACACCTGGGCAGGTAAAGACACACCTGGGCAGGTAAATGCACACCTGGGCAGGTAACACACACACCTGGGCAGGTAACACACACACCTGGGCAGGTAACACACACCTGGGCAGGTAACACACACCTGGGCAGGTAACACACACACCTGGGCAGGTAACACACACCTGGGCAGGTAAATGCACACCTAGACAGGTAACACACACACCTGGGCAGGTAACACACACCTGGGCAGGTAACACACACACCTGGGCAGGTAACACGCACACCTGGGCAGGTAACACACCTGGGCAGGTAACACACACACCTGGGCAGGTAACACACACACCTGGGCAGGTAAATGCACCCCTGGGCAGGTAACACACACACCTGGGCAGGTAAATGCACACCTGGACAGGTAACACACACACCTGGACAGGTAACACACACCTGGGCAGGTAACGCACACCTGGGCAGGTAAATGCACACCTGGGAAGGTAACACACACACCTGGGCAGGTAACACACACACCTGGGCAGGTAACACACACACCTGGGCAGGTAAATGCACACCTGGGAAGGTAACACACACACCTGGGCAGGTAACACACACACCTGGGCAGGTAACACACACCTGGGCAGGTAACACACCTGGGCAGGTAACACACACCTGGGCACAGGTAACACACACCTGGGCAGGTAACACACACACCTGGGCAGGTAAATGCACACCTGGGCAGGTAACACACACCTGGGCAGGTAAATGCACACCTGGGCAGGTAACACACACCTGGGCAGGTAACACACACCTGGGCAGGTAACACACATACCTGGGCAGGTAACACACACACCTGGGCAGGTAAATGCACACCTGGGCAGGTAACACACACCCGGGCATAGGTAACACACACCTGGGCAGGTAACACACACACCTGGGCACAGGTAACACACACACCTGGGCAGGTAAATGCACACCTGGACAGGTAACACACTCCTGGGCAGGTAACACACACCTGGGCAAGTAACACACACACCTGGGCAGGTAACACACACACCTGGGCAGGTAACACACACCTGGGCAGGTAACACACACACCTGGGCAGGTAACACACACACCTGGGCAGGTAAATGAACACCTGGGTGGGGTTTATGGCACACCTGGGCAGGTAACACACACCTGGGCAGGTAACACACACCTGGGCAGGTAACACACACCAGGGCAGGTAACACACACACCTGGGCAGGTAAATGCACACCTGGGCAGGTAACACACACACCTGGGCAGGTAAATGCACACCTGGGCAGGTAACACACACACCTGGGCAGGTAAATGCACACCTGGGCATGTAACACACACACCTGGGCAGGTAAATGCACACCTGGGCAGGTAACACACACACCTGGGCAGGTAACACACACCTGGGCAGGTAACACACACACCTGGGCAGGTAACACACACCTGGGCAGGTAACACACACCAGGGCAGGTAACACACACACCTGGGCAGGTAAATGCACACCTGGGCAGGTAACACACACCTGGGCAGGTAACACACACCTGGATAAGTAACACACACACCTGGGCAGGTAACACACACACCTGGGCAGGTAACACACACACCTGGGCAGGTAAATGCACACCTGGGCAGGTAAATGCACACCTGGGCAGGTAACACACACACCTGGGCAGGTAACACACACCTGGGCAGGTAAATGCACACCTGGGCAGGTAACACACACACCTGGGCAGGTAACACACACCTGGGCAGGTAACACACACCTGGGCAGGTAACACACACACCTGGGCAGGTAACACACACATGGGCAGGTAAATGCACACCTGGGCAGGTAACACACACACCTGGGCAGGTAACACACACCTGGGCAGGTAACACACACACCTGGGCAGGTAACACACACCTGGGCAGGTAACACACACCTGGGCAGGTAAATGCACACCTGGGCAGGTAACACACACACCTGGGCAGGTAACACACACCTGGGCAGGTAAATGCACACCTGGGCAGGTAACACACACACCTGGGCAGGTAAATGCACACCTGGGCAGGTAACACACACACCTGGGCGGGTAACACACACACCTGGGCAGGTAACACACACACCTGGGCAGGTAACACACACCTGGGCAGGTAACACACACACCTGGGCAGGTAACACACACACCTGGGCAGGTAACACACACCTGGGCAAGTAACACACACACCTGGGCAGGTAACACACACACCTGGGCAGGTAAATGCACACCTGGGCAGGTAACACACACACCTGGGCAGGTAAATGCACACCTGGGTGGGGTTTATGGCACACTTGGGCAGGTAACACACACACCTGGGCAGGTAAATGCACACCTGGGCACGCACACACACACCTGGCTGGTTCCCAGCACACCTGGGCACACCTGGCGGGCAGGTGAGCTCACCTGAGCGGGTTTTTAGCACACCTGGGCACACGTGGGCAGGTGAGCTCACCTGAGCGGGTTTTTAGCACACCTGGCCGGGTTCCCCAGCACACCTGAAGGGGTTTTAGCACACCTGGGCAGGTACACGCACACGTGGGGCAGGTGAGCTCACCTGAGCAGGTACACACACACCTGGGAGCAGGTGAGCTCACCTGAGCAGGTACACACACACCTGGAGCAGGTGAGCTCACCTGAGCAGGTACACACACACCTGGGCACACCTGGGCACACCTGGGGCAGGTGAGCTCACCTGAGCCGGATTTTAGCACACCTAGGCAGGTACACACACACCTGGGCACACCTGGGGCAGGTACACACACACCTGGCCGGTTCCCCAGCACACCTGAGCCGGGATTTTAGCACACCTAGGCAGGTACACATTCACCTGGGCACACCTGGGCAGGTACACGCACACCTGGGGCAGGTGAGCTCACCTGAGCGGGTTTTTAGCACACCTGGGGCAGGTGAGCTCACCTGAGCCGGGTTTTTAGCACACCTGGGCAGGTACACACACACCTGGGGCAGGTGAGCTCACCTGAGCCGGGTACACACACACCTGGGCACACCTGGGCACACCTGGGGCAGGTGAGCTCACCTGAGCGGGTTTTTAGCACACCTGGGCAGGTACACACACACCTGGGCACACCTGGGCAGGTACACACACACCTGGGGGCAGGTGAGCTCACCTGGAGCAGGTTTTTAGCACACCTGGGCAGATACACACACACCTGTGGCAGGTGAGCTCACCTGAGCGGTTTTTGGCACACCTGGGGCAGGTGAGCTCACCTGAGCGGGTTTTTGGCACACCTGGGGCAGGTGAGCTCACCTTAGCGGGTTTTTAGCACACCTGGGCACACCTGGGGCAGGTACACACACACCTGGCCGGTTCCCCAGCACACCTGAAGGGGTTTTGGCACACCTGTGGCAGGTGAGCTCACCTGAGCGGGTGCTGGAGGCGCCGCGCGCCGAGTCGCAGTCCGAGTCGGTGAAGGCGCCGCGGTAGCGCTGCAGCAGCTCCTCCATGGGCAGCGCACCTGCAACGCACCTGGGTCACACACCTGGGGCACACCTGGGACACCTCAGAGTCACCTGGGGCACCTGGGACACCTGGGGGGCACCTGAGAGTCACCTGGGGGCTTGGGACACACCTGGGACACCTGGGGCACCTGGGGCACACCTGGGGGCGCCTGGGGCACACCTGGGGGCACCTGGGGCACACCTGGGGCGCCTGGGACACACCTGGGGGCTTGGGACACACCTGGGGGGCGCCCTGGGACACACCTGGGGGCACCTGGGGGCACCTGGGGCACACCTGGGGGCCGCCCTGGGGCACACCTGGGGCGCCTGGGGCACACCTGGGGGCACCTGGGACACACCTGGGGCACCTGGGACACACCTGGGGGCACCTGAGAGTCACCTGGGGCACACCTGGGACACCTGGGGGCACCTGGGACACCTGAGAGTCACCTGCAACGCACCTGAGAGTCACCTGGGGGCACCTGGGGCACACCTGGGACACCTGGGGAATGCCTAAACACACCTGGGGCACCTGAGAGTCACCTGGGGCACCTGGGGCACACCTTGGACACCTGAGAGTCACCTGGGGCACCTGGGGGCACCTGGGGGCACCTGGGGCACCTGCAACGCACCTGGGTCACCTGGGGGCCTGGGGCACACCTGGGACACCTGGGACACCTGAGAGTCACCTGCAACGCACCTGAGAGTCACCTGGGGGCACCTGGGACACCTGAGAGTCACCTGGGGCACCCGGGAATGCCTGAACACACCTGGGGCACACCTGAGTTACCTGGGGAGCACCTAAAACACATCTGAGTCACCTAGGGCACCTGCAACACACCTGGGGCACACCTGGGAGGGCCTAAACACACCTGGGCACACCTGGGGCACCTGAGTCACCTGGGTCACCGAGGGTACACCTGGGGGCACCTGGGGCACACCTAGGGCACCTGCAACACACCTGGAGGACCTGAGAGTCACCTGGGGCACACGTGGGGCTCACCTGGGGCACACCTGGGATCACCTGGCGCACCTGGGGCACACCTGGGGCACCTGGGGCACACCTGGGGCACACCTGGGGCACACCTGGGCACACCTGGGGCACACCTGGGGCACACCTGGGGCACACCTGGGGCACACCTGGGGCACACCTGGGCACACCTGGGGCACACCTGGGGCACACCTGGGGCACACCTGGGGCACACCTGGGGCACACCTGGGGCACACCTGGGGCACACCTGAGCTCACCTGGGCACACCTGGGGCACACCTGGGGCACACCTGGGGCACACCTGAGCTCACCTGGGCACACCTGGGGCACACCTGGGCACACCCGGGCACACCTGGGACTCCCAGGTGATTTTCTGGGGCTCCCAGATGTAAATTTTGGGGAATTTTGGGAGAATTTTGTGGAAATTTGGGGAATTTTGGGGAAATTTTGGGGAATTTTGGGAGAATTAGGGGAAATTTGGGGAATTTTAAGAAATTTCTAAAAACTTTAGAGAATTTTGGGGAATTTTAAGAAGTTTTGGAGAATTGTGGGAAAATTTTGGAGGAATTTTGGGGAAATTTGGGAAATTTTGGGGAATTTTGAAGAATTTTGGGGAATTTTTGGGGAATTTTGGGAAATTTTGAAAAAATTTTGGGGATTTTGGGGGAATTTTGAGAAATTTTGGGGAATTTAGGGGAATTTCAGGGGAATTTTAAGAAATTTCAAAGAATTTTGGAGAATTTTCAGAAATTTTGGGGAACTTTGGGAAAAACTTAGGGATTTTTGGAGAACTTTCGGGGATTTTGATGAACTTTGGGGGAAATTTGAGGAAGTTTTGAGAAATTTTGGGGAATTTTCAGGAATTTTTCAGAATTTTACGGAAAATTTTAGGGGAATTTTGGGGAAATTTGGAGAATTTTGAGAAATTTTGGGGAATTTTAGGAAATTTTAGGAAACTTTAGGAAATTTTGGGGAGTTTTGGGGAATTTTGGGGAATTTTTTATTTTTCGGGCAAATTTGGGCAATTTTGGGTCATTTTAAAGTTCTCTGAGATATTTCAGGACATTTTTGGATATTTTGGGGCTTTTTCATCATTTTTGGGAAATTTTGGGGTTTTCTGGGATTTTTATTTTTTTGTTATTTTTGGAGATTTTCACACATTTTTTTCCCAAATTTTGGGGAATTTTTTGGAAGTTTTTGAGACATTTTGGGAAGATTTTCAGATATTTTTGGATATTTTTGGATATTTAGGATATTTTTGGATATTTTGGGATCTTTTGGGATTTTTTTTTGGTTTTTTCAGGGTGATTTTGAAAGATTTTTTGGGGGATTTTGGGATAAATTTCACGTATTTTAATGGGGTTTTTTTTTAAATTTTGGGAAATTTTGGATAAATTTTTGCAGATATTGGATTTTTGGATATTTTGGGATATTTTCGGATATTTTAAGATATTTTGGGATATTTTGGGATATTTTGGGTCGTTTTCAGGGTGATTTTTAGAGGGTTTTTTTTGGGCATTTGGGGATAAATTTCACATATTTTAATGGGGTTTTTTTTAAATTTTAGTCAATTTTGGGTAAATTTTTGCGAATTTTGGATTTTTTTGGATATTTTCGGATATTTTGGGATATTTTGGGTCGTTTTCAGGCTGATTTTGAGGAATTTTTTTGGGGATTTTGGGAAAAATTTCACATATTTTAATGGGTTTTTTTTTTTAATTTTGGTCAATTTTGGGTAAATTTTTCCAAATTTTGGATTTTTTTGGATACTTTTGGATATTTTTGGGGTGTTTGGGTCCCTCACCCTCCCTGGCCAGGTCGCCCAGCTCCTGCTGGTGAGTTTGGGGCAATTTCATTTTATTTGGTTTTTTTTTTTAATTTTGAATTTTTTTTTTTAATATTTCTGGATATTTTAGAATTTTTTGGATATTTTTGGGAAATTTTGGGATATTTTGGGGATATTTTGGGATATTTTGGGATATTTTGGGTCGTTTTCAGGCTGATTTTGAGGGATTTTTTGGGGGATTTTGGGATAAATTTCACATATTTTAATGGGGTTTTTTTTAAATTTTGGGTAAATTTTTGCAGATTTTGGATATTTTTGGATATTTTTGGGGATGTTTTGGGGTGTTTTGTCCCTCACCCTCCCTGGCCAGGCTGTCCAGCTCCTGCTGGTGAGTTTGGGGCAATTTCATTTTATTTGGATTTTTTTTTAAATTTTTTTAAATTATTTTTTTAACATTTCTGGATATTTTAGAATTTTTTGGATATTTTTGGGAAATTTTGGGAAATTTTTGGGATATTTTGGGATATTTTTGGGATTTTTTTTTGTTTTTTCAGGCTGATTTTGAGGATTTTTTGGGGGATTTTGGGATAAATTTCACATATTTTAATGGGGTTTTTTTTAAATTTTGGTCAATTTTGGGTAAATTTTTGCAAATTTTGGATTTTTTGGATATTTTTGGATATTTTGGGATATTTTGGGATATTTTGGGTTTTTTCAGGCTGATTTTGGGGGATTTTTTGGGGGATTTTTGGGATAAATTTCACATATTTTAATGGGGTTTTCTTTTAAATTTTGGGTAAATTTCTGCAGATTTTGGATTTTTTTGGATATTTTATGAAATTTTGAAATATTTTTGGGGTGATTTTGGGATTTTTTTTTGTTTTTTCCGGTTGATTTTGAGGGATTTTTTTGGGGATTTTGGGATAAATTTCACATATTTTAATGGGGTTTTTTTAAAATTTTGGTCAATTTTGGGTAAATCTTTCCAAATTTTGGATTTTTTTGGGTATTTTTGGATAATTTTGGATATTTTGGGATAATTTTGGGTCGTTTTCAGGCTGATTTTGAGGGATTTTTTTTGGGATTTTTGGGATAAATTTCACATATTTTAATGGAGTTTTTTTTTAAATTTGGGTAAATTTTTGCAACTTTTGGATATTTTTGGATAATTTCGGATATTTTTGGATATTTTGAAATATTTTTGAATATTTTTGGGATTTTTTGGATATTTTGGGATATTTTTTGGTGTTTTCAGGGTGATTTTGAGGGATTTTTTGGGGGATTTTGGGATAAATTTCACGTATTTTAATGGGGTGTTTTTTAAAATTTGGGAAATTTTGGCCAAATTTTTGCAGATTTTGGATTTTTTGGATATGTTTGGATATTTTTGCATATTTTGGGATATTTTGGGTCGTTTTCAGGCTGATTTTGAGGGATTTTTTGGGGATTTTGGGATAAATTTCACATATTTTAATGGGGTTTTTTTAAAATTTTGGGAAATTTTGGGTAAATCTTTCCAAATTTTGGATTTTTTTGGATATTTTAGGATATTTTTGGGGTGTTTTGGTCCCTCACCCTCCCTGGCCAGGTCGTCCAGCTCCTGCTGCTGAGTTTGGGGCAATTTCATTTTATTTGGATTTTTTTTTAATTTTGAAATTTTTTTTTAATATTTCTGGATATTTTAGAATGTTTTGGATATTTTTGGGCAATTTTGGGATATTTTTGGGATATTTTGGGATATTTTTGGGATTTTTTTTTTGTTTTTTCAGGCTGATTTTGAGGGATTTTTTTGGGGGATTTTGGGATAAATTTCACATATTTTAATGGGGTTTTTTTAAATTTTGGTCAATTTTGGGTAAATTTTTGCAAATTTTGGATTTTTTTGGGTATTTTGGCATATTTTGGGATATTTTTAGGATATTTTTGGGATGTTTTTGGGATATTTTGGGTCGTTTTCAGGCTGATTTTGTGGGATTTTTTTGGGGGATTTTGGGATAAATTCCACGTATTTTAATGAAGTTTTTTTTAAATTTTGGGAAAATTTTTGCAGATTTTGGATTTTTTTGGGATATTTTTGGATATTTTCGGATATTTTTTGGATATTTTGGGATATTTTGGGCCCTTTTTCAGGCTGATTTTTGGGGATTTTTTTGGGGTATTTTGGGAAAAATTTCACATATTTTAATGGGTTTTTTTTTTAAATTTTGGGAAATTTTGGGTAAATCTTTCCAAATTTTGGATATTTTTGGATCATTTTGGATATCTTGGGATATTTTTGGGATATTTTGGGATATTTTGGGTTTTTTCTGGCTGATTTTTATGGATTTTTTTGGGGGATTTTGGGATAAATTTCGCATATTTTAATGGGAGTTTTTTTTAAATTTTGGTCAATTTTGGGTTAATTTTTGCAGATTTTGGATTTTTTTGGATATTTTAGGATATTTTTGGGGTGTTTGGTCCCTCACCCTCCCTGGCCAGGTCGTCCAGCTCCTGCTGGTGATCGACGTCGCCCTCGAGTCGCTCCTGGGCGGCGATGGTGTCCTCCTCATCCTCACCTGGAATTATCCAAAAAAAGCCAAAAATGTCACAAAACATCCCAAAAATGTCACCAGTGTCACCTTGTCCTCCTCGTCCTCACCTGGAATTGGCCAAAAAAAACCAAAAATGTGAGAAAACACCCCAAAATGCCCCCAAATGTCACAAAATGTTTGAAAATGTCCCAGAATGGCCCAAAATGTGACAAAAATGACCCGAAATGGCCAAAAATGGCTCAAAAATGTGCCAAAAAGTCACAAAAATGTCACAAAATGTCACAAATGTTCTAAAATGGCCCAAAATGGCCTAAAATGTGACAAAAATGAGCCAAATGGCCCAAAATGTCACCAAATGTCCCAAATGGCCCCAAAATGGCCCAAAAATGTCCCAAAATGGCCCAAAATGGCCCAAAATGTGACAAAAATGAGCCAAAATGTCCCAAAATGTCACAAATGTCCCAAAATGGCCCCAAAATGTCCCAAAATGTCCCAAAAATGTCCCCAAATGTCCCAGAATGGCCAGAAATGGGACAAAATGTCCCAAAAATGTCCCCAAATGTCACCCAGTGTCTGCTCATCCTCACCTGTCCAAAAAACCCCAAAAATGACCCAAAATATCCCAAAATGTCCCAAAATGTCCCAGAAATGTCACAAAATGTCCCAGAATGGCCAAAATGTGACAAAAATGACCCAAAAGGCTCAAAATGTCACAAAATGCCCTAAAATGTCCCAAAAAATGTCCCAAAAAGGCTCCAAGTGTCCCCAAAATGGTTCAAAGTCTCCCCAAATGTCCCAAAACGCTCCTAAAAAAAACCAAAAATATCGAAAAATGTCCCCAAATATCCTGCAAATATCGCTTCAAAAATCCTTAAAATCTCAAAAATTCCAAAAATCAAAAAATCCCAAAAATTCCCAAAGAAAATCCCAAAATATCCCAAAATATTCCCCAAAAGATCCAAAAAATTCCCAAAAACCCCCCAAAAATTCCTGCACAAAATCCAAAAAAATCCCAAAATTCCCAAAAAATCCCAAAAATTCCCCCCCAAAAAAAAAAAAATCCCAAAAATTCCCCAAAAATTCCCCAAAAACACCCCCAAAATCCCCCCAAAAATTTCCCCAAAATTCCAAAAAATTCCCAAATATCCCAAAAATTCTCAAAAATCCCCCAAAAATTTCCAAAAATTCCCAAAATATCGGAAAAATCCCAAAAAATTCCTGCAAGAATATCCCAAAAAAATCCCAAAAATCCCCAAAAATGCCTAAAAATCGCAATAAATTCCTAAAAGTTCCTAAAAATCCCCAAAATTCCCCCAAAATCCTAAAATTCCCCAAAAATCCCAAAAATCCTAAAACCCCCCCAAAAACTCCTAAAAATCCCAAAAAATCCCCAAAAAACCCAAAAATTCCCAAGAATATTCCAAAATTCTCAAAAAACCCCAAAAAATTCCCAAAAATCCCAAAAATTCTAAAAAATCCCCCAAAAATCCAAAAAATCCCAAAAATCCCAAAAATCCCCCAAAAATAAAAAATCCCAAAAAACCCAAAAATCGCCAAAAATCCCAAAAATCCCCAAACAAACCCAAAAATTCCCAAAAATTTTCCAAAAAATTCCAAAAAACCCAAAATATCCCAAAAACCCCAAAAACCCCAAAAACTCCCAAAAATCCCCAAAAAATCCCCCAAAAAACCCCAAAAAATCCCCAAAAATCCCAAAAAATTCAAATAAATTCCCAAAAAATCCCAAAAAAATCCCAAAAATCCCAAAAAATCCCCAAAAAATCCCCAAAATGCCCAAAACCTCCTCCCCGAGGTGGCCTCTTCGCCTTCTCCCCTCACCCTCCTCCTCCTCGGCCGTGAACTCCGGCGTCGTCTCGCGAAGGGCCCCCAGGGCGGGGAGGGGCCGGGCGGGGCTCGTAGCACCTGGGGGAGGGGCACTGGTGAGAGAGAGGGGGAGGGGCACAGGTGAGAGGGGGAGGGGCACAGGTGAGAGAGAGGGGAGGGGCACAGGTGAGAGAGAGGAGGGGCACAGGTGAGAGAGAGGGGAGGGGCACAGGTGAGAGGGGGAGGGGCACAGGTGAGAGAGAGGGGGAGGGGCACAGGTGAGAGAGAGAGGGGAGGGGCAGGTGAGAGAGAGAGGAGGGGGCACAGGTGAGAGAGAGGGGAGGGGCACAGGTGAGAGAGAGAGGGGAGGGCACAGGTGAGAGGGGGAGGGGCACAGGTGAGAGGGGAGGGGCACAGGTGAGAGAGAGAGGGGAGGGGCACAGGTGAGAGAGAGAGGGAGGGGCACAGATGAGAGGGGGAGGGGCACAGGTGAGAGGGGGAGGGCACAGGTGAGAGAGGGGGAGGGGCACAGGTGAGAGGGGGAGGGCACAGGTGAGAGAGAGGGGGAGGGGCACAGGTGAGAGAGGGAGGGGCACAGGTGAGAGAGAGGGGAGTGGCACAGGTGGGGGGAGGGGCACAGGTAAGAGAGGAGGGGCACAGGTGAGAGAGAGGGGAGTGGCACAGGTGGGGGGAGGGGCACAGGTGAGAGAGGGGAGGGGCACAGGTGAGAGGAGGAGTGGCACAGGTGAGAGGGGGGAGGGGCACAGGTGAGAGAGGGGAGTGGCACAGGTGATTTTTGGGGCGTGGCCTTACCTGTAGGGCAGGGCTCTGTTTAAGGTGGGGAGGGCTCAGGTGAGTTTTGGGGCCTAGCCTTACCTGTAGGGGCAGGGCTCAGGTGAGGGTTGGGGCGTGGCCTCACCTGTGGGGGCAGGGCTCAGGTGAAGGGCGGGGCTCAGGTGAGAAGGGCGTGGCCTCACCTGTGGGGACGGGCTCAGGTGAAGGGGTGGGGTTTTGAAGGTGGGGCGGGGCTCAGGTGAGTTTTGGGGCGTGGCCTCACCTGTGGGGGCAGGGCTCCAGGTGTTACCTGTGGGGCGGGGCTCAGGTGAAGGGGGCAGGGCTCAGGTGAAGGGGCGTGGCTCAGGTGAGGTGGGGAGGGGCTCAGGTGTTACCTGTGGGGGCGGGGCTCAGGTGAAGGGGCAGGGATCAGGTGAGGGTTGGGGCGGGGCTCAGGTAAGTTTTGGGGGCGTGGCCTCACATGTGGGGGCAGGGCTCAGGTGTTACCTGTGGGGGCAGGGCTCTGTTTAAGGTGGGGCGGGCTCAGGTGAGGTGGGGAGGGCTCAGGTGTTACCTGTGGGGCGGGGCTCAGGTGAAGGGGCTCAGGTGAGGTGGGGGAGGGCTCAGGTGTTACCTGTGGGGGCAGGGCTCCCAGCAGCTCCCCCCAGGGTCGGGGGGTTCCCTCGGCCGAGGCTGCAAAGGAGGGAACAGGTGAGAGACCCAAAAACACCCAGGTGAGCCCAAACCCCTCCAGGTGACCCCCAAAATCACCCAGGTGACCCCAAAATCGCCCAGGTGAGCCCAAAAAACCGCCCAGGTGACCCCAAAAACCAGCCAGGTGACCCCAAAATTCAACAGGTGACACCAAAAATCGCCCAGGTGAGCACACAAACCCACCCAGGTGAGCCCAAAATCGCCCCAGGCGACCCCCAAAAAACACCCAGGTGAGCCCCCAGGTAACCCCAGATCTCAACAGGTGACCCCAAACCCTCCAGGTGACCCCAAATCGCCCAGGTGACCCCAAATTCGCCCAGGTGACCTCAAAAACCACCCAGGTGAGCACAAAACGCCCAGGTGAGCCCAAAAACCGCCCCAGGTGAGCACAAAACCGCCCAGGTGACCCCAAAAAACACCCAGGTGACCCCAAAACCGCCCAGGTGAGACCAAAAACACCCAGGTGACACCAAAACCGCCCAGGTGACCCCAAAACTGCACAGGTGACCCCAAAAACACCCAGGTGACCCCAAAATCGCCCCAGGTGACCTCAAAAACACCCAGGTGAGCCCCAGGTAACCCCAGACCTCAACAGGTGACCCCAAAACCGCCCAGGTGAGCCCAAAGAAAAATTCAACAGGTGACCCCAAAAACACCCAGGTGAGCCCAAAAAGCACCCAGGTGACCTCAAAAACACCCAGGTGAGCCCCAGGTAACCCCAAAATCGCCCAGGTGAGCCCAAAATTCAACAGGTGACCCCAAAATCACCCAGGTGAGCCTCAGGTGACCCCAAAATTCAACAGCTGACCCCAAAAACAGCCAGGTGACACCAAAACCGCCTAGGTGAGCCCAAAATTCAACAGGTGAGCTCAAAAACATCCAGGTGAGCCTCCAGGTGATCCCAAAATTCAACAGGTGACCCCAAAAAACACCCAGGTGAGCCTCAGGTGACCCCAAACCTCCACAGGTGACCCCAAACCCCTCCAGGTGACCCCAAAACCACCCAGGTGACCCCAAAACCACCCAGGTCACCCAGGTGTGTTACCTGCCCCAGCAACATTACCTGCCCCAGGTGTGTTACCAGCCCCAGGTGTGTTACCTGCCCCAGGTGTGTTACCGGCCCAGGTGTGTTACCTGCCCCAGGTGTGTTACCTGCCCCAGCTGTGTTACCTGCCCCAGGTGTGTTACCTGCCCCAGCTGTGTTACCTGCCCCAGGTGTATTACCTGCCCCAGCTGTGTTACCTGCCCCAGGTGTGTTACCAGCCCCAGGTGTGTTACCTGCCCCAGGTGTGCTACCCACCCCAGGTGAGTTACCTGCCCCAGGTGTGTTACCTGCCCCAGGTGTGCTTCCTGCCCCAGGTGTTTCACCAGCCCCATGCATTACCTGCCCCAGGTGTGTTACCTGCCCCAGGTGTGTTACCTGCCCCACATGCATTACCTGCCCCAGGTGCATTACCTGCCCCAGGTGTGTTACCTGCCCCAGGTGTGTTACCAGCCCCAGCTGCATTACCTGCCCCAGGTGCGTTACCTGCCCCAGGTGTGTTACCTGCCCCAGCTGCATTACCTGCCCCAGCTGCATTACCTGCCCCAGGTGTGTTACCTGCCCCAGGTGTGTTACCTGCCCCAGGTGCATTACCAGCCCCAGGTGTGTTACCTGCCCCAGGTGTGTTACCTGCCCCAGGTGCATTACCAGCCCCAGGTGTTACCTGCCCCAGGTGTGTTACCTGCCCCAGGTGCATTACCTGCCCCAGCTGCATTACCTGCCCCAGGTGTGTTACCTGCCCCAGCTGCATTATCTGTCCCAGGTGTGTTACCTGCCCCAGCTCCATTACCTGCCCCAGGTGTGTTACCTGCCCCAGCTGCATTACCTGCCCCAGGTGAGTTACCTGCCCCAGGTGTGTTACCTGCCCCAGGTGTGTTACCTGCCCCAGGTGTGCTTCCTGCCCCAGGTGTGTTACCTGCCCCAGGTGTATTACCTGCCCCAGGTGTGTTACCTGCCCCAGCTGCATTACCTCCCCCAGGTGTGTTATCTGCCCCAGGTGTGTTACCTGCCCCAGCTGCATTACCAGCCCCACATGCATTACCTGCCCCAGGTGTGTTACCTGCCCCAGGTGTGTTACCTGCCCCAGGTGCATTACCTGTCCCAGGTGTGTTACTTCCCCAGGTGTGTTACCAGCCCCAGCTGCATTACCAGCCCACATGCATTACCTGCCCCAGGTGTGTTACCTGCCCCAGGTGTGTTACCTGCCCCAGGTGCATTACCAGCCCCACATGCATTACCTGCCCCAGGTGTGTTACCTGCCCCAGCTGCATTACCTGCCCCAGGCGTGTTACCTACCCCAGGTGCATTACCTGTCCCAGGTGCATTACTTGCCCCAGGTGTGTTACCAGCCCCAGGTGCATTACCAGCCCCACGTGTGTTACCCGCCCCAGCTGCATTACCTACCTCAGGTGTGTTACCTGCCCCAGGTGCCCCCAGGTGTTCTACCTGCCCCAGGTGCAGCACTCACCTGGGCAGGCCAGGCGCCGCGGCGCGTTCAGGCTGCGGCTCAGCAGGTCCGAGTAGCGCTCCGTCTGCCCCACGATGAAGTCCAGCTGCAGGTCCAGCGCCTTCTTGCGCTTCTCCTCCAGCCTCGACTGCTGCTTGAACTGCACCACCTGCGCGGGGGCACGGCGGCTCACCTGGGTGCTCACCTGAGAGCTCACCTGAGAGCTCACCTGGCGGGGCTGGGCGGGGCTGGGCAGGTGAGGGGCGCCCGGGCGCCATTGAGGGGCGCTGGTGGGTATTGGGGGGCGTGGCTGGTCATCGATGGTCACCAATGGTCATTGGGGGTCAGCAATGGTCATTGAGAGTCACCAATGGTCATCAATGGTCATTGGGGGTCACCAACGGTCATTGAGAGTTACCAATGGTCATCAATGCTCATTGGGGTCACCAATGGTCATTGAGAGTCATCAATGGTCATCAATGGTCATTGGGGGTCAGCAATGGTCATTGAGAGTCATCAATGGTCATCAATGGTCATTGGGAGTCAGCAATGGTCACCAATGGTCATCAATGGTCATTAGGGGTCACCAATGGTCATTGAGAGTCATCAATGGTCACCAATGGTCATTGGGGGTCAGCAACGGTCATTGAGAGTCATCAATGGTCATCAATGGTCATTGGGGGTCAGCAATGGTCATTGAGAGTCATCAATGGTCATCAATGGTCATTGGGGGTCACCAACGGTCATTGAGAGTCATCAATGGTCATCAATGGTCATTGGGGGTCACTAACGGTCATTGAGAGTCATCAATGGTCATCAATGGTCATTGGGGGTCAGCAATGGTCACCAATGGTCATCAATGGTCATTGGGGGTCACCAATGGTCATTAAGTCACCAATGGTCATCAATGGTCATTAGGGGTCAGCAATGGTCATCAACGGTCATTGTAGATCAACAATGCTCATCAATAATCATAGAGAATCCCCAATGGTCGTCAGTGGTCATTGAGGGTCATCAATGGTCATCAATGGTCATTGGGGGGCGTGGTTGGTCACCAATGGTCATTGGGGGTCATCAATGGTCATCAATGGTCATTGGAGGGTGTGGTTGGTCACCAATGGTCATTGGGGGTCATGGTTGGTCATCAATGGGAGCTCACCTGGGCGCTCACCTGGCGGGGCTGGGCGGGCTGGGCAGGTGAGGGCGCCCGGCGCCATTGAGGGGCGCTGGTGGGTATTGGGGGCGTGGTTGGTCATCGATGGCGCCCAGTGGTCAGCAATGGTCATTGGGGGTTGTGGTTGGTCACCAACGGTCATTGGAAGGTGTGGTTGGTCATCAATGGTCATCAGTGGTCATCAATGGTCATCAGTGATCATTGGGGGTCAGCAATGGTCATTGGGGGTCGTGGTTGGTCACCAACGGTCATTGGAAGGTGTGGTTGGTCATCAATGGTCATCAGTGGTCATCAGTGGTCATCAATGGTCATTGGGGGTCAGCACTGGTCATTGAGAGTCATTAATGGTCATCAATGGTCATTGGGGGTCACCAATGGTCATTGAGAGTCATCAATGGTCATTGGGGCTCATCAATGGTCATTGAGAGCCACCAATGGTCACCAATGGTCATTGGGGGTCACCAAGGGTCATCAATGGTCATCAAAGGTCACCAATGGTCATTGGGGGTCATCAATGGTCATTGAGAGCTATCAATGGTCATCAATGGTCATTGGGGGTCATCAATGGTCATTGAGAGTCACCAATGGTCACCAATGGTCATTGGGGGTCACCAAGGGTCATCAATGGTCATCAATGGTCACCAATGGTCATTGGGAGTCATCAATGGTCATTGAGAGCTATCAATGGTCATCAATGGTCATTGGGGGTCATCAATGGTCATTGCGGGTCACCAATGGTCATCAATGGCCATCAATGGTCATTGAGAGTCACCAATGGTCATCAATGGTCAGCAATGGTCATCAATGGTCATTGGGGGTCATCAATGGTCATTGAGAGTCACCAATGGTCATCAATGGTCATTGGGGGTCACCAAGGGTCATCAATGGTCACCAATGGTCATCAATGGTCACCAATGGTCATTGGGGGTCACCAATGGTCATTGAGAGACATCAATGGTCATCAATGGTCATTGAGGGTCAGCAATGGTCATTGAGAGCTATCAATGGTCATCAATGGCCATTGTAAATCAACAATGCTCATCAACAGTCATAGAGAACCACCAACGGTCAACAATGGTCATTGGAGGTCACCCACGGTCATTGAGAGTCATCAATGGTCACCAATGGTCATTGGGGGTCACCAACGGTCATTGACAGTCATCAATGGTCATCAATGGGCATTGGGGGTCACCAATGGTCATCAAAGGTCATTGGAAGGCGTGGTTGGTCATCAGTGGTCATTGGAGGGTATGGTTGTTCATCAATGGCCATCAATGGTCATGGTTGGCCATCAATGGCCATCAATGGTCATGGTTGGCCATCAATGGTCATCAGTGGTCACCAATGGTCATTGAGAGTTATCAATGGTCATCAATGGTCATTGGAGGGCGTGGTTGGTCATCAATGGTCATTGGAGGGCGTGGTTGGTCATCAAAGATCATTGGAGGGTGTGGTTGGTCATCAAAGGTCATTGGAGGGCGTGGTTGGTCATCAATGGTCATTGGGGAGCGTGATTGGTCATCAACAGTCATCAATGGTCATCAATGGTCACCAATGGTCATTGAGAGCTATCAACGGTCATCAATGGTCAACCGTGGTCATCAATGGTCATTGGGGGTCAGCAAAGGTCATTGAAAGTCATCAATGGTCACCAATGGTCATCAATGGTCATTGGGAGTCACCAGCGGCCATTGAGAGTTATCAATGGCCATCAATGGTCATTGGGGGGGTGTGGTTGGTCATCAATGGTCATCAGTGGTCACCAATGGTCATTGAGAGCAATCAATGGCCATCAATGGTCACCAATGGTCATGGAGAACTATCAATGGTCATCAATGGTCATTGGAAGGCGTGGTTGGTCATCAATGGTCATCAATGGTCATCAGTGGTCACCAATGGTCATTGAGAGCAATCAATGGCCATCAATGGTCACCAATGGTCATGGAGAGCTATCAATGGTCATCAATGGTCACTGGAGGGTGTGGTTGGTCATCAATGGTCACTGGAGGGTGTGGTTGGTCATCGATGGTCATCAATGGTCATGGTTGGCCATCAATGGCCATCAATGGTCATCAGTGGTCACCAATGGTCATTGAGAGTTATCAATGGTCATCAATGGTCATTGGAGGGCGTGGTTGGTCATCAATGGTCATTGGGGAGCGTGATTGGTCATCAACAGTCATCAATGGTCATCAATGGTCACCAATGGTCATTGGGGGTCAGCAATGGTCATTGAGAGCTATCAATGGTCATCAATGGTCATCAATGGTCATTGGGGGCGTGATTGGTCATCAATGGTCATCAATGGTCATCAGTGGTCACCAATGGTCATTGAGAGCAATCAATGGTCATTGAGTGTTACCCATGGTCATTGAGTGTTACCAATGGTCATCAATGGTCATTGAGTTACCAATGGTCATCAATGGTCATCAAGGGTCATTGGGGGTCACCAATGGTCATTGGGGGTCATCAATGGTCATTGAGAGCAATCAATGGTCAACAGCGATCACCAATGGTCATTGAGAGTTACCAATGGTCACTGGGGGTCACCAACGGTCATTGAGCGTTATGAATGGTCATCAATGGTCATTGAGAGTTACCAATGGTCACCAATGGTCATTGAGTGTTACCAATGGTCATCAATGGTCATCAATGGTCATTGAGAGTTACCAATGGTCACCAATGGCCATTGGGGGCGTGGCTGGTCATCACTGAGCACCCAACGGTCACTGGAGGTCACGGGTGGTCATCACTGGTCATGGATGGTCACCAATGGTCACTGGGGGTCATGGCTGCTCCAGCTGTGCCCAGGTGTGCCCAGGTGTGCCCAGGTGTGCCCAGGTGTATCCCAGCTGTACCCAGGTGTGCCCAGGTGTATCCCAGGTGTGCCCAGGTGTATCCCAGGTGTGCCCCAGGTGTGCCCAGGTGTGCCCAGGTGTATCCCAGTTGTACCCAGGTGTACCCAGCTGTATCCCAGCTGTGCCCAGGTGTATCCCAGGTGTATCCCAGGTGTGCCCAGGTGTATCCCAGGTGCACCCAGCTGTACCCAGGTGTATCCCAGTTGTGCCCAGGTGTGCCCAGGTGTATCCCAGCTGTACCCAGGTGTGCCCAGCTGTACCCAGGCGTCCCCAGGTGTGCCCAGCTGTGCCCAGGTGTATCCCAGTTGTACCCAGGTGTATCCCAGGTGTACCCAGGTGTGCCCAGGTGTATCCCAGGTGTGCCCAGCTGTACCCAGGCGTCCCCCAGGTGTGCCCAGCTGTGCCCAGGTGTATCCCAGTTGTACCCAGGTGTGCCCAGTTGTACCCAGGTGTATCCCAGGTGTACCCAGGTGTATCCCAGGTGTACCCAGGTGTATCCCAGGTGTACCGAGCTGTACCCAGGTGTACCCAGCTGTACCCAGGCGTCCCCCAGGTGTACCCCAGGTGTGGCCAGGTACCTTCTCCACGCTGCTCCAGAAGTGGCGCACCTCGCGGGCGATGGCGGCGGCCACGCGGCGCAGCTTGGCCTGCTCCTCCCGCTTGGCGCGCTCCTGGCGCTGCCGCTGCTCCTCGTGGTGCCGCATCACCATCCGCACCACCTGCGCAGGTGGGACAGGTGAGACAGGGGAGAGACAGGGGAGAGACAGGTGAGATACAGGTGAGAGACAGGTGGGATATGAGTGAGATGCAGGTGAGAGGTGAGAGACAGGAGAGAGATAGGTGAGACACAGGTGAGACAGGTGAGACACAGGTGAGACAGGTGAGACAGGTGAGACAGGTGAGAGACAGGTGAGACAGGTGAGACAGGTGAGACAGGTGAGAGACAGGTGAGACAGGGGAGACAGGGGAGACAGGTGAGATACAGGTGAGACAGGGGAAACAGGTGAGACAAGTGAGACAGGTGAGACAGGTGAGACAGGTGAGATACAGGTGAGACAGGGGAGATGGGAGATACAGGTGATACAGGTGAGACAGGTGAGACAGGTGAGAGACAGGAGACAGGTGAGATACAGGTGAGACAGGTGAGACAAGGGAGACAGGTGAGACACAGGTGAGGCACAGGGGGGAGACAGGAGATACAGGTAAGACAGGGGAGAGACAGGGGAGATACAGGTGAGACAGGTGAGATACAGGTGAGAGACAGGTGGGACAGGTGAGAGAAAGGTGAGAGGGGTGAGAGAGGTGAGACAGGGCAGAGAGAGGAGAGACAGGTGAGAGACAGGAGAGAAACAAGGGAGACAGGTGAGAGGTGAGACTCAGGTGAGACTCAGGTGAGACAGGTGAGACAGGTGAGAGACAGGCAAGAGACACGATCAGACACAGGCAAGACTCAGGTGAGACAGGTGAGAGATGAGAGACAGGTGAGATACAGGTGAAAGACAGGAGACAGATGAGACAACAGGTGAGACACAGGAGAAACACAGGTGAGAGACAGGTGAGAGGTGAGACAGAGGTGAGACAGAGGTGAGAGACAGGAGAGACACAGCTGAGACGGGAGAAACAGGTGGAGAGAGGTGAGAGAGGTGAGACAGGGCAGAGACAGGAGAGACAGGTGAGAGACAGGTGAGAAACAAGGAGACAGGTGAGAGACACGTGAGACTCAGGTGAGACTCAGGTGAGACAGGTGAGACAGGTGAGAGACAGGCAAGACACACAATCAGACAGAGATGAGACACAGGTGAGAGGTGAGACAGGTGAGATACAGGTGAGAGACGGGAGACAGGTGAGACAACAGGTGAGACACAGGAGACACACAGGTGAAACACAGGTGAGAGGTGAGACAGGTGAGAGACAGGCCAGATATGGGTGAGATACAGGTGAGAGACAGGTGAGACACTTGTGAGACAGGTAAGACACAGGTGAGAGACAGGTGAGAAAGTGAGAGGAGAGACAGGTGAGACTCAGGTGAGACACAGGTGAGAGACAGGTGAGAGACAGGTGAGACAGGTGAGACAGGTGAGACAGGAGAGACAGGTGAGACTCAGGTGAGACTCAGGTGAGACTCAGGTGAGACACAGGTGAGAGGTGAGAGACAGGTGAGACAGGTGAGACACAGGAGAAACACAGGTGAGACACAGGTGAGAGACAGGTGAGACAGGTGAGAAAGGTGAGAGACAGGTGAGACTCAGGTGAGACACAGGTGAGACACAATCAGACTCAGGTGAGACTCAGGTGAGAGACAGGTGAGATACAGGTAAGAGACAAGTGAAACACAGGTGAAACACACATCAGACACAGGTGAGACACAGATCAGACTCAGGTGTGGGGACACCCCATGGACAGCCCATCTGTGGCCAGGTGTGCCCTGAGCTCCTCCAGGTGTCCAAACCCACCTGAGGCGCCACCACAGGTGCTCCAGGTGACCAAAAACCACCAAAACACAACAAAAAACCACCAAAAAACATCCAAAATCACCCTAATTTCACAGGAGTTTCGCTTAAATTTATGCAAATTTCACCCAAAATTTCACCCAGGTGTCACCTGAGGTGTCACACCTTGAGCCAGGTGTCCAAACCCACCTGAGGTGCCACCACAGGTGCTCCAGGTAACCAAAAACCACCAAGAAACACCCAAAATTCACTCAAATTTCACCCAAATTTCACCCGATTGTTGCCCAAACTTGCTCAAATTTCACCCAAAATTCACCCAAATTTCTCCCAGGTGTTCCCAGGTGTGCCCTGAGCTCCTCCAGGTGTCCAAACCCACCTGAGATACCACCACAGGTTCTCCAGGTAACCAAAAACCACCAAAAAACCACCAAATGTCAATCAAATTTCACCCAAATTTCACCCAAAAATCACCTGAATTTCACTCGATTTTCACCCAAATTTCATCTGATTTTCACCCAAATTTAACCCGAATTTCACCCAAATTTTATCTGATTTTCACCCGAATTTCACCCAAATTTCACCCGATTTTCACCCAAATTTCACCCGATTTTCACCCAAATTTCACCTGATTTTCACCCAAATTTCACCCGATTTTCACCCAAATTTCACAGGAATTTCACCGAATTTCACACAAATTTCACCGAATTTTCACCCGATTTTCACCCAAATTTAACCCAAATTTCACCCGAATTTCACCGAATTTTCACCCAAATTTCACCCAAACTTCACCCGATTTTCACCCAAATTTAACCTGATTTTCACCCAAACATCACCCAAACTTCATCCAAATTTCACCCGATTTTCACCCGAATTTCACTGAATTTTCGCCCAAACTTCACTCAAATTTCACCCAAATTTAACTCGATTTTCACCCAAATTTCACCCCAACTTAACTAGAATTTCACCCAAACTTCACCCGATTTTCACCCAAACTTAACCCGATTTTCACCCAAATTTCACCTAATTTTCACCCAAATTTCACCAGAATTTCACCCAAACTTAACCTGAATTTCACCCAAACTTGACCCGAATTTCACCCAAATTTCACCCAAATTTAACCCGATTTTCACCCAAATTTCACCCGATTTTCACCCGAATTTTACCGAAATTTCACCTGATTTTCACCCAAATTTCACCCAATTTTCACCCAAATTTCACCCGATTTTCACCCAAATTTCACCCGATTTTCACCCGAATTTTACCTGATTTCCACTTGAATTTCACCCGATTTTAACTCCGATTTTCACCCGAATTTCACCAGATTTTCACCCAAATTTCACCCGATATTCACCCAAATTTCACTCGATTTTCACCCAAATTTAATCCAATTTTCACCCAAACTTAACCCGATTTTCACCCAGTTTTCACCCCAATTTCACCTGAATTTCACCCGATTTTCACCCAAATTTCACCCGATTTTCACCCAATTTTCACCCAACTTTCATCCGATTTTCACCCAAATTTCACCCAAATTTAATCCAATTTTCACCCAAATTTAACCCGATTTTCACCCAGTTTTCACCCAAATTTCACCAGATTTTCACCCGATTTTCACCCGAATTTCACCCAAATTTCACCCAATTTTCACCCAAATTTCACCCAAATTTCACCCGATTTTCACCCAAATTTCACCCGAATTTCACCCAAATTTCACCCAATTTTCACCCAAATTTCACCCAAATTTCACCCGAATTTCACCCGAATTTCACCCAAATTTCACCCAATTTTCACCCAAATTTCACCCAAACTTCACCCAAATTTCACCAGAATTTCACCCGATTTTCAGCTGAATTTCACCCAAACTTCACCCAAATTTCACCAGAATTTCACCCGATTTTCAGCTGAATTTCTCCCGAACTTCACCCAAATTTCATCTGATTTCCACCCAAATTCCACTCTCAACTTCACCCGAATTTCACCCGATTTTCACCCAAATTTCACCAGATATTTCACCCGATTTTCACGTGAATTTAACCCGATTTTCACCCAAATTTCACCCGAATTTCACCCAAATTTCACCCGATTTTCACCCAAATTTCACCTGATTTTCACCCAAATTTCACCCGATTTTCACCCAGCTTTCATCCGATTTTCACCCAAATTTCACCCAAATTTAATCCAATTTTCACCCAAATTTAACCCGATTTTCATCCAGTTTTCACCCAAATTTCACCCGATTTTCACCCGAATTTCACCCAAATTTCACCCAAATTTCACCTGATTTTCATCCAAACTTCACCCAAACTTCACGCAAATTTTACCCGATTTTCACCCGATTTTCACCCGAATTTCATCTGATTTCCACCCAAATTTCACCCGAATTTCACTCGAACTTCACCCGAATTTCACCCGATTTCCACCCAAATTTCACTCGATTTTCACGCAAATTTAATCCAATTTTCACCCAAACTTAACCCGATTTTCATCCAGTTTTCAGCCAAATTTCACCCGAATTTCACCCAAATTTCACCCGATTTTCACCCGAATTTTCACCCAAATTTCACCCAAACTTCACCTGAATTTCACCCAAATTTCACCCGATTTTCACCCAAAGATCACCCAATTTTCACCCGAATTTCATCCGAATTTCACTGGAGTTTCACTCGATTTTCACCGGAATTTCACCAAAATTCCCCCAGGTGTTCCCAAGTGCCCCAGGTGCGCTACCTTGCGGGCCACGCCCCTCTTCCAGCGGCGCTCCTGGGCGAAGTCGGCCGCCAGCCACTGCATCTCCTCGCACAGGTAGTCCCAGTGCACCTTGGGCCGCGCCGGCTCCGGCACCTTGGGCAGGCGCCGCAGCGACCAGAACCCCTCGCGCTTCATCTCGGCCACGCGGTGCTCCACCTCGGCCTCCTGGGCAGGGGAGACACAGGTGAGCACAGGTGAGGGGCAGGGGAGGGGGAAAAATAAAAAAAAGTAAAAAATAGGAAAAACCCGGAGTTTTAGCCCAAAAATTCAATATATTTGGTTTATTTCACTCCAAACCACCTGGATTCGGCTTCTTAAGGACAGGTGAGACAGGTGAGACACGTGAGGGACAGGTGAGACACAGGTGAGACACAGGTGAGGCACAGGTGAGGGGCAGGGGGAAAATAAAAAAAGTAAAAATAAAGAAAAACCCCAGAATTTTAGCCCAAAAATTCAATATATTTGGTTTATTTTGTCTCAAACCACCTGGATTCTCAAAGACAGTTGAGACAGGTGAGAGGCAGGGAGGGACAGGTGAGACACAGGTGAGGGGGCAGGAGAGAGAGGAAAAAATAAAAAAGTAAAAAATAGGAAAAACCCCAGAATTTTATCCCTAAATTTAAGTATATTCGGTTTATTTTACTTTAAAGCACTTGGATTGATTTGGTAAGGACAGGTGAGACACAGGTGAGGCACAGATGAGGCACAGGTGAGGCACAGGTGAGGCACAGATGAGGCACAGGTGAGACACAGGTGAGGGGCAGGGGAAGGGGGAAAAAAAAAAAAGTAAAAAATAGGAAAAACCCCGAATTTTATCCCTAAATTTAAGTATATTTGGTTTATTTTACTTTAAAGCACTTGGATTGATTTGGTAAGGACAGGTGAGACACAGGTGAGGGGCAGGGGAAGGGGGAAAATAAAAAAAAAAAGGAAAAAAATAGGAAAAAACCCCGAATTTTAGCCCAAAAATTCAATATATTGGATTTCTTTTATAATAAAGCACCTGGATTGATTTGGTAAGGACAGGTGAGGGACGGGTGAGACAGGTGAGACACAGGTGAGGGACAGGTGAGACACAGGTGAGGGACAGGTGAGACACAGAACAGACAGGTGAGGGGGAAAATGAAAAAAATAGGAAAAAACCCCGAATTTTATCCCTAAATTTAAGTATATTTGGTTTATTTTACTTTAAAGCACTTGGATTGATTTGGTAAGAACAGGTGAGGCACAGGTGAGACACAGGTGAGGGGCAGGGAAGGGGAAAAAAAAAAAAAAAGTAAAAAAATAGGAAAAAACCCGAATTTTAGCCCAAAAACTCAATATATTGGATTTATTACGCTCCAAACCACCTGGATTCGCTTCTTAAGGACAGGTGAGACAGGTGAGACACAGGTGAGGGAAAAAATAAAACAAACTCCAAAAACCCCCAAAATTCCTGAAAAACTCAAAGAAAGCCCAAAAACCCCAAAAAATCCCCAAAAAAACCAAAAAAACCCCAAAAATCCCCCAAAAAATCCCTAAAAACCTCTAAAAACCTCAAAGAAAACCTGAAAATATTCCCCAAAAACCCCAAAAACCAAAAAAACCCCAAAAATTGCAAAAATCCTAAAACCACTCAAAAAACTCAAAGAAACCCAAAGAAAACCTGAAAAAATCCCCCAAAAAACCCAAAAATACCCCAAAAAACAAAAAACCCCCAAAAAATTCCAAAAAATCCCTAAAAACACTAAAAAACTCAAAGAAAACCCAAAGAAAACCTGAAAAAAATCCATCCAAAAAACCCCAAAAACCCTAAAAAAACCATCAAAAATCCCAAAAAATCCCAAAATCCCCCCAAAAATCCCAAAAGCCCCCACAAATCCTGAAAAGCTCAAAGAAACCCAAAGAAATCCAGAAAAATCCTCCAAAAATCCTAAAAATCCTCAAAAACACAAAAAAACCCCAAAAATTCCAAAAAATCCCTAAATACACTAAAAAACTCAAAGAAAACCCAAAGAAAACCTGAAAAAATCCTCAAAAACCCCAAAAATCCCCAAAAACAAAAAATATCCAAAAACCCCAAAAACAAAAAAACCCCAAAACCCCCAAAATCGACCCAAAAACCCCAAAAACCTCAAAAACCCCAAAAATCCCTAAAAACCCCAAAAAACCCCAAAAACCCCAAAAATCTCCCCAAAAACCATCAAAAAACCCAAAAAATCCCAAAAATCCCCCAAAAACCTTAAAATCCCCAAAAACCAAAATAAATCCCCAAAATCTTCCAAAAAATCCCCAAATTCTCAGATTTATCTCCCAGTCCATCCCAGTCCATTCCCAGTATAACCCAGTATGTCCCAGCCCATCCCAGTACAAACCAGTACATTCCCTGCATAACCCAGCCCATTCCCAGTATGTCCCAGCCCATCCCAGTACAAACCAGTGCATTCCCAGTCCAGCCCAGTATAATCCAGTCCATTCCCAGCATATCCCAGTCCATTCCCAGTATAACCCAGTATAACCCAGTATAACCAGTATAACCAGTACAAACCAGTACAAACCAGTACAAACCAGTTGAAGCCTTACATGCTTGGCCTGCTCGGCGATCTCGGCCGGGCTCCTCTCCCCACAGCCAGGGGGGGCTCGGGGGGGGCTACTCTCCCAGTATAACCCAGTATAACCAGTATAACCAGTATAACCAGTACAAACCAGTACAAACCAGTACAAACCAGTTTAACCCTTACATGCTTGGCCTGCTCGGCGATCTCGGCCGGGCTCCTCTCCAACAGCCAGGGGGGCTCGGGGGGGGCTGCTCTCCCAGTATAACCCAGTATAACCCAGTATAACCAGTACAAACCAGTACAAACCAGTACAAACCAGTACAAACCAGTTGAAGCCTTACATGCTTGGCCTGCTCGGCGATCTCGGCCGGGCTCCTCTCCCACAGCCAGGGGGGGCTCGGGGGGGCTGCTCTCCCAGTATAACCCCAGTATAACCCCAGTATAACCCAGTATAACCAGTATAACCAGTACAAACCAGTACAAACCAGTACAAACCAGTTTAACCCTTACATGTTTTGCCTGCTCGGCGATCTCGGCCGGGCTCCTCTCCCCACAGCCAGGGGGGGGCTCGGGGGGGGCTGCTCTCCAGTATAACCAGTATAACCAGTACAAACCAGTACAAACCAGTACAAACCAGTACAAACCAGTACAAACCAGTTTAACCCTTACATGCTTGGCCTGCTCGGCGATCTCGGCCGGGCTCCTCTCCAACAGCCAGGGGGGGGCTCAGGGGGGGCTGCTCTCCCAGTATAACCCAGTATAACCCAGTATAACCCAGTATAACCAGTATAACCAGTACAAACCAGTACAAACCAGTACAAACCAGTACAAACCAGTTGAAGCCTTACATGCTTGGCCTGCTCGGCGATCTCGGCCGGGCTCCTCTCCCACAGCCAGGGGGGCTCGGGGGGCCCGGGGGGGCCCTCGGGGGGGAGCCCTCGGGGGGGGGCGGGGCCGGCCGGGGGTGCCCCGGGGGGGGGAGGGCTGCCCGGGAACCCCCGAGGAGGAGGAGGGGAGACGGGGCTGGAGCCCGTCATGCGCCCGACGGCACCTGGGGAGAGACAGAGAGAAATTTGGGAAATTTTGGGAAATTTGGGGAGATTTGGGGATTTTGGGGAATTTTTGGGAAAATTTTAGGGGATTTTGGGGAGATTTGGAAATTTTGGTGATTTTCCGGGATTTTTGGTGATCTTAGGGAAGATTTGAGAGATTTTTGGGGATTTTAGGGGATTTTGGGAGATATTGGGGGATTTTTGGGGAAATTTGGGGATTTTTGGGGATTTTGGGAAAATTTTAGGGGATTTTTTGGTGATTGTAGGAGGGATTTTGGGGGATTTTTGGGAATTTTGGGGGGAATTTCGGGGATTTGAGGGGGAGACGGGCTGGAGCCCGTCATGCACCGCTGACGGCACCTGGGGGAGAGAAATTGGGGAAATTTTGGGGAGATTTGGGAGATTTTGGGGATTTTGGGGATTTTTGGGAGATTTTGGGGGATTTTTGGGGGATTTTTTGGGGATTTTTTGGGGATTTTCGGGGATTTTTGGTGATTTTAGGGAAGATTTGGGGGAATTTGGGAGATCTTAGGGGATTTTAGGGGATTTTGGGTGATTTTGGGGGATTTTGGAAAGATTTGGGGGATTTTTGGGGGATTTTTAGGGGAATTTTGGGGATTTTAGGGGAAAGTTTATGGAAATTTTGGGATATTTTCAGAGATTTTTTGGTGATTTTTTGGGTGATTTTTTGGGGGAAAATTTTAGGGAATTTTAGGAAATTTTAGGGGAATTTTGGGAGATTTTGGGAGATTTTTTGGTGATTTTTAGGGGGGGAATTTTGGGGGATTTTTGGGTATTTCTTGGGGGGAATTTTGAGGGGAGACGGGGCTGGAGCCCGACATGCGCCCGACGGCACCTGGGGAGAGAAAAAAAATTTGGGAAATTTTGGGGAGATTTGGGGATTTTGGGCAATTTTTGGGAAATTTTGGGGAAATTTTAGGGGATTTTGGGAGACTTTGGGGGATTTTAGGGATTTTTTGGTGATTTTCGGAGATTTTTGGTGATTTTAGGGAAGATTTGGGGAATTTGGGAGATTTTAGGGGATTTTGGGAGATTTTTGGGGATTTTGGGGATCTTTTACGGAAATTTTAGGGGAATTTGGGGGATTTTAGGGGGATTTTGGAAAGATTTTGGGGATTTTTAGGGGATTTAGGGGAAATTTTATGGGGATTTTGGAAAGATTTGGGGGATTTTGAGGAATTTTAGGAGGATTTTGGGGTATTTTAGGGAACTTTTAGGGGATTTTTTTGGTGATTTTCGGGGATTTTTGGTGATTTTAGGGGAAGATTTGGGGATTTTGGAAAGATTTGGGAGATTTTAGGGGATTATGGGGAATTTTGGTGGTTTTAGGGGGATTTTGGAAAGATTTGGGGGGATTTTTGGGGATTTTGGGGGATTTTTGGGGATTTTAGGGGGAATTTTAGGGGGGATTTTGGGGGAGATTTTTAGGGAAATTTTTAGGGATTTTAGGGACATTTTGGAAAGATTTTGGGGCATTTTTTGGTGACTTTAGGGAAGATTTGGGGCAATTTGGGAGATCTTAGGGGATTTTAGGGGATTTTTGGGTGATTTTGGGGATTTTGGAAAGATTTGGGGGATTTTTGGGGGATTTTTAGGGGGAATTTTTGGGGGGATTTTAGGGAAATTTTATGGAAATTTTGGGATATTTTCAGAGATTTTTTTGGTGATTTTTTGGGTGATTTTTGGGGGGAAAATTTTAGGGAATTTTAGGGAAATTTTAGGGAATTTTGGGAGATTTTGGGAGATTTTGGTGATTTTAGGGGGGAATTTTGGGGATTTTTGGGTATTTCTTGGGGAATTTTGGGGAGACAGGGCTGGAGCCCATCATCCACCTGGCGGCATCCTGGGGACAAAAAAATTGGGGAAATTCCTTGGGGAGATTTGGGGATTTTTGGGCAATTTTGGGAAATTTTTGGGGAAATTTTAGGGGATTTTGGGAGATTTTGGGGGATTTTGGGGATTTTAGGGGATTTTTTGGTGATTTTCTAGGGACTTTTGGGGATTTTAGCGGGAAGATTTGGGGTGACATTTGGGAGATCTTTTAGGGATTTTAGGGAGATTTTTGGGGGATATTTTGGGGAATTTTAGGGAATTTTAGGGAAATTTAGGGAATTTTAGGAAATTTTGGGAGATTTTAGGAGATTTTTGGTGATTTTAGGGAGATTTTTGGGAGGAATTTTGGGGATTTTTGGGGATTTTTAGGGGTTTGAGGGATTTTGGGGACACGGGCCTGACCGGCATCTAGGAGAGAATTGGGGGATTTGGGGATTGTTGGGAAATTTTAGGGAAATTTTTGGGAAATTTTAGGGATTTTTGGGAGATTTTGGGGGATTTTGGGGGATTTTAGGGATTTTTTGGTGATTTTCGGGGGGAATTTTTGGTGATTTTAGGGAAGATTTGGGGAATTTGGGAGATTTAGGGAGATTTTTGGTGATTTTAGGAGATTTTTGGAAAGATTTTGGGGTTTTTGGGGGATTTTAAGGGAAGATCTGGGAGAATTTGAAAGATTTGGGGGATTTTTAGGTGATTTTTGGGGGATTTTTGGGGAATTTTAGGGAATTTTAGGGAAATTTTGGGGGATTTTAGGAGATTTTTTGGTGATTTTAGGAGATTTTTAGGAGGAATTTTGGAGGATTTTGGGGATTTTTAGGGAGTTTGGGGGGATTTTGGGGACATGAGGTTGGAGCTCCGTCATGTCCTGGCGGCACCTGGGGAGAGAGAAAAATTTGGGATTTTGGGATTTTGGGGGATTTTAGGGAATTTGGGGAATTTTTGGGAAATTTTTGGGGAAATTTTAGGGGATTTTGGGATTTTTTTGGGGATTTTTGTGGGATTTTTTGGAAATTTGGGGATTTTAGAGAAGTTTTGGGGATTTTGGAAAGATTTTGGGGCATTTTTGAGGGATTTTAGGGGAAAATTTGGGGAGATTTTAGGAATTTTAGGGAAATTTTAGGGAGATTTTGGGGGCATTTTGGAAAGATTTGGGGGATTTTTAGGGGAATTTTAGGGGGATTTTGGGAAATTCTGGGAAATTTCAGGGGATTTTGTGAAATTTTAGGAAACTTTATGGGGATTTTAGAGGATTTTGGGGGATTTTTGGGATTTTAGTGGAGATTTTGGAAAGATTTTAGGGGATTTTGGAGAATTTTAGGGAGATTTTTTGGTGATTTTAGGGAATTTTGGAAAGATTTGGGGATTTTGGGGATTTTTGGGGGGAATTCTAGGGAATTTTAGGGGATTTTGGGAGATTTTTGGTGATTTTAGAGGAATTTTAGGATTTTTGGTGATTTCAGGAGATTTTGGGGATTTTGAATTTTTGGGGAATTTTGGGGATTTTGGGGGACATGGCGGAGTCCTACATGATTTCGACGGAATCTGGGGAGAGAATTGGGAAATTTGGGATTTTTGGGAATTTGTAAATCTGGGGAATTTTTGGGGAATTTAGGGGATTTTTGGGAGATTTTGGGGGATTTTGGGGGAAATTTGGGGATCTTTGGGGATTTTTGGGTGATTTTAGGAGATTTTGGGGGAGATTTTTGGGAATTTTGGGGATTTTTGGGGAATTTTAGGGAAAATTTTAGGGAATTTTGGGGAGATTTTGGGAGATTTTTGGGTGATTTTAGGGAATTTTGGGGAATTTTGAGGATTTTTGGGGATTTTTGGGATTTTTGGGGATTTTGGGGATTTTTGGGGATTTAGAGATTTTTAGGGGTTTTGGGGGGAATTTTGGGGGATTTTGGGAGACGGGTTGGAGCCATCATGCTCGACGGCACTCTGGGGAAAAATTTAGGAAATTTAGGGAGATTTGGGGATTTTAGGGAATTTTTTGGGGAAATTTTAGGGGATTTTTTGGGGATTTTTTTGGGGATTTTGGGGATTTTTTTGGGATTTTGGGGGGGAATTTGGGGATTTTTAGGGGATTTTTGGGGATTTTTTGGGGAGATTTTGGGGATTTAGGGAATTTTGGGAGGACTTGGGGAATTTTTGGGGATTTTAGGAAGATTTGGGGATTTTAGGGAACTTTTGGGACGGGGATTTTGGGAATTTTTTGGGAAATTTTGGGGATTTTGGGAGACGGGTTGGAGCCCGACATGTTTTGAGTGGCATCTCTGAGAGAGAAATTGGGAAATTTGGGGATTTTGGGGGATTTTGGGGAAATTTGGAGAATTTTTGGGGAATTTTGGGAGATTTTGGGGATTTTGCGAGGATTTTAGGGGAATTTTAGGGGATTTTGGAAAGATTTGGGGGATTTTTTGGAGATTTTAGGAGGATTTTGGGAGATTTTGGGGGATTTTTGGTGATTTTAGGGAGATTTGGGAATTTTGGGGATTTTTGGGGAGATTTTGGGGAATTTTGGGGATTTTTGGGAGATTTTGGGGGATTTTGTGGGGATTTTAGGGGATTTTGGGAGTAGATTTGGGGAATTTTGGGAGATTTTAGGGGAGATTTAGGGAATTTTAGGGAAAAGTTTGGGAATTTTAGGAGATTTTGGGGATTTTGGTGATTTTCAGGAGATTTTAGGAGAATTTTGGGGATTTTAGGGAATTTTGGGAGATTTTAGGAGAATTTTTGGGGATTTTAGGCGATTTTGGGAGATTTTTGGGGATTTTGGGGAATTTTGGAAAGATTTTAGGAGATTTTAGGTGATTTTAGGAAGATTTGGGGGAATTTTGGGAGATTTTGGGGATTTTGGAGATTTTGGGAAATTTTGAGGAGATTTTAGGGATTTTGGGAGATTTTAGGGGATTTCGGGGATTTTTAGGAAATTTTGGGGGATTTTAGGGGGGAATTTGGGAGGATTTGGGGGATTTTGGGGATTTTGGGGGATTTTAGAGTGGAATTTTAGGGAGATTTTTGGGAGATTTAGGGGATTTTAGGGGGATTTTGGAAAGATTTGGGGATTTTAGGGGATTTTGAGGGAATTTGAGGGATATTTTAGGCAATTTTAGGGGATTTTTAGAGGATTTTGGGGAGATTTTTGGGGGATTTTGGGGAATTTTGAGGGAGATTTTTGGAAGATTTTGTAGGATTTTGGGGGATTTTAGGGAGATTTTGGAGGAATTTTGGGGGATTTTGGGGATTTTTTTAGGGGGTTTTGGGGGATTTTGGGGGACACGGGTCTGGAGTCTGACATGTCTCGGCAGACTTTTGGGGAGGAATTTTGGGGGATTTTGGGGATTTTGGGGAGATTTGGGGATTGTTGGGAAATTTTGGGAAATTTTGGGGAAATTTTGATTTAGGGATTTTCAGGGATTTTTTTGAGATTTTAGGGGATTTTGGGGAATTTTGGGGGGATTTTTTTGGTGATTTTCGGGGATTTTTTGGGGATTTTAGGGGAAGATTTGGGGGAATTTTAGGGGATTTTAGCGAATTTTAGGGAAATTTTAGGGGAATTTAGGGATATTTGCGGAGATTTTTTGGTGATTTTGGGGGAATTTTGGGGATTTTTGGGAAAATTTTAGGAAATTTTAGGGAATTTTAGGGAAATTTTAGGGGAATTTGGCAGATTTTGGGGGCATTTTTGGTGATCTTAGGGAAAATTTAGGGCATTTTGGGAGATTTTAGGGGATTTTTTGGGGATTTTAGGGGGATTTGGGGGATTTTTTGGGGATTTTTGGTGATTTTAGGGAAGATTTGGGGAATTTTGGGAGATTTTGGGGGATTTTTGGGGATTTTAGGGGAATTTTGGAAAGATCTGGGGGATTTTGGGGGATTTTAGGGGAAACTTTATGGGGATTTTGGAAAGATTTTGGGGAAGTTTTTGGTGATTTTAGGGGAAATTTTATGAGGATTTTGGGAGATTTTTGGGAATTTTATGGGGGAATTTTGGGGGATTTTGGGGAATTTTGGGGGATTTTTGGGGAATTTTGGGGGATTTTTGGGAATTTTGGGGGATTTTGAGGATTTTGGGGGACACGGGCTGGAGCCCGACATGCGCCTGACGGCACCTGGGGGACAAAAAAATGGGGAAATTTTGGGAGATTTGGGGATTTTGGGCAATTTTGGGAAATTTTTGGGGAAATTTTAGGGATTTTGGGAGATTTTGGGGGATTTTAGGGGATTTTTGGGAGATTTTGGGGGATTTTTGGGGATTTTAGGGGAAGATTTGGGGAATTTGGGAGATTTTAGGGAATTTTGGGGATTTTAGGGAGATTTTAGGGGGATTTTGGAAAGATTTAGGGGATTTTGGGGATTTTTAGGGGATTTTGGGGGATTTTAGGGGAAGTTTATGGGGAATTTTGGGATATTTTCAGAGATTTTTGGGGATTTTGGGGAATTTTTTGGGGAAGATTTAGGGAATTTAGAGAATTTTAGGGAAATTTTAGGGAATTTTGGGAGATTTTGGGAGATTTTTGGTGATTTTAGGGGGGAATTTTGGGGGATTTTGGGAATTTTTGGGGGATTTTAGGGGATTTTTTTGGTGATTTTCGGGGGATTTTTTGGGGATTTAGGGGAAGATTTGGGGGAATTTGGGAGATTTTAGGGGATTTTGGGAATTTTTGGTGGTTTTAGGGGATTTTGGAAGATTTGGGGGATTTTTAGGGGGAATTTTAGGGGATTTTGGGAGATTTTGGGAGATTTTCGGGGATTTTTGGTGATTTTCGGGAGATTTTCGGGGATTTTTGGGGATTTTTAGGGGATTTTAGGGGAATTTTGGGAGATTTTGAGGGCATTTTAGGGGATTTGGGGGAAAATTTGGGGCATTTTGGGGGATTTTAGGGGATTTTTTGGAATTTTAGGGGGATTTTGGGGGATTTTAGGGAAATTTTTGGGATTTTTGGGATATTTTTGGTGATTTTAGGGGGATTTTGGAAAGATTTTGGGGGATTTTGGGGGAATTTGGGAGATTTTGGGGAGATTTTATTGGTGATATTAGGGAGATTTTTGGAAAGATTTTGGGGTTTTGGGGGATTTTAAGGAAGATTTGGGAGAATTTGGAAGATTTGGGGGATTTTTGGTGATTTTTGGGGGATTTTTGGGGAATTTTAGGAAATTTGGGAGATTTTAGGAGATTTTGGGTGATTTTAGGGAGATTTTTAGGAGGAATTTTGGGGATTTTTGGGGATTTTTTAGGGGTTTTGGGGGATTTTGGGGACACGAGGCTGGAGTCTGTCATGCCCGACGGCATCTGGGGAGAGAAATTTGGGATTTTGGGATTTTGGGGAGATTTGGGGAATTTGGGGAATTTTGGGGAAATTTAGGGATTTTCGGGAGATTTTAGGGGATTTGGGGATTTTAGGGAAATTTGGGGGATTTTGCGGGATTTTGGGAGGATTTGGGGGAATTTTGGGGATTTTTTGGTGAGATTTTGGGGATTTTCCGGTGATTTTAGGGGGGATTTTTAGGAGGATTTTGGGGAGATTTTGGGAGATTTTGGGAGATTTTTGGTGATTGTAGAGGGATTTTGGGGGATTTTTGGGAATTTTTGGGGGAATTTTAGGGGATTTTGGGGGACACAGGGCTGGAGCCCGAATATGCTTGACGGCACCTGGGAAGAAATTAGAAATTTGGGGATTTTGGGAGATTTTGGGGATTTTGGGGAATTTTTGGGAAAATTTGGGGATTTTAGAGGATTTTGGGAGATTTTGGGGCATTTTTGGGTGATTTTAGGGGATTTTGGGGATTTTTGTGATTTTGGGGATTTTGTGATCTTAGGGGAGATTTGGGGATTTTGGGGAATTTAGGGGGAATTTTTGGGATTTTAGGGGATTTTTGGGGATTTTTGGGATTTTAGGAGAATTTTGGAATGATTTGGGGGATTTTTGGGGATTTTGGGGATTTTGGGAGATTTGGGGGATTTTGAGGGGTTTTTTAGGGAATTTTGGGGATTTTAGGGAGATTTTAGGGGATTTTGGAAAGATTTTGGGGGATTTTGGGGGATTTTGGGGGATTTTGGGGATTTTAGGGAATTTTAGGGGATTTTGGGAGATTTTTGGGGATTTAGGGATTTTTGGGGATTTTTTGGTGATATTTGGGGGATTTTGGAAAGATTTTGGGGATTTTTTGGTGATTTTAGGGGAAGATTTGGGGCAATTTGGGAAATTTTAGGGGATTTTAGAGGGATTTTGGGGAAATGTTGGGGATTTTAGGGGATTTTGTGGAATTTTGGGGAGATTTTTAGGCATTTTTGGGGGGAATTTTGGGGCATTTTTAGGGATTTTGGGGACACGGGGCTGGAGCCGACATGCTCTGACGGCACCCTGGGGAGAGAAAAATTGGAGATTTGGGATTTTGGGAGATTTTGGGGAATTTTTGGGAAATTTTTGGGGAAATTTTAGGGGATTTTTGGGAGATTTTGGGGGGATTTTTTTGGTGATTTTCGGGGATTTTTTGGTGATTTTAGGGGAAAATTTGGGGGAATTTGGGAGATTTTAGGGGGATTTTCTGGGGATTTTAAAGGGATTTTGGAAAGATTTGGGGGATTTTGGGGGATTTTTTGGGGAATTCTGGGAATTTTAGGGGATTTTGGGAGATTTTGGGGATTTTGGGAGATATTGGGGATTTTTAGGGAAATTTTGGGGGATTTTGGGAGATTTTGGGGAAATTTTTGGGGATTTTGGAAAGATTTTTGGTGATTTTAGGGGATTTTGGGAGATTTTATGGGATTTTTAGGTGATTTTGGAGGATTTTGGAAAGATTTGGGGATTTTAGGGGATTTTAGGGGGATTTTAGGGGGAATTTTTTGGGAAAATTTTAGGGAATTTTAGGGAAATTTTCGGGGATTTTTTGGTGATTTTCAGGAGATTTTAGGGGGATTTTTTGGGGATTTTAGGGGAATTTTGGAAAGATTTTAGGGCATTTTTCGTGATTTTAGGGAAGATTTGGGGATTCTTAGGGGGAATTTTATGGGGATTTTGGGAGGTTTTGTGGAAATTTTAGGGGAATTTGGGGGATTTTAGGGGAATTTTGGGAGATTATGGGGGATTTTAGTGGGAAATTTCGGGGATTTTTGGTGATTTCGGAGATTTAAGGGGGATTTTTGGGGATTTTGGGGCATTTTGGGGGGGATTTTTTGGGGGAATTTTAGGAAATTTTAGGGAATTTTGGGAGATTTTGGGAGATTTTTGGTGATTTTAGAGAGATTTTTAGGAGGAATTTTAGGGGGTTTTGGGGGATTTTGGGGGACACGGGCTGGAGCCCATCATGCTCTTGACGGCACCTGGGGGTGGGAGAGAGAAATTTTGGGGAGATTTACGAAATTTGGGGAATTTTGGGGAATTTTGGGGAATTTTTGGGGAAAATTTCAGGAATTTTAGGGGGATTTTGGGAGATTTTTGGGAAATTTCGGGGATTTTTTGGGGATTTTCGGAGATTTTAGGGGATTTTTGGGGATTTTAGGTGGATTTTGGAAAGATTTGGGGGATTTTTAGGGGATTTTAGGGGAATTTTTGGGAAAATTTTAGGAATTTAGGAAATTTTCGGAATTTTATGGTGATTTTCGGGAGATTTTAGGGGAATTTTTGGGGATTTTTGGGGAATTTTGGAAAGATTTGGGAGATTTTTGGGATTTTTAGGGGGGAATTTCAGGGGGATTTTGGAAAGATTTGGGGGATTTAGGGGATGTTCGGGGGTAATTTTAGGGGATTTTAAGGGATTTTAGGGGAATTTTGGGGATTTTGGGGAAATTTTGGGGATTTTCGGGGATTTTGGGGATTTTGGGGGATTTTAAAGAAATTTTGGGGATTTTGGGGGATTTTGGGGATTTTGGGAGATTTTGGGGAGATTTGAAGGGAATTTTGGGAAATTTTTGGGAAATTTTAGGAATTTTGGAAAGATTTTGGGGATTTTTGGGGAATTTTGGGGCATTTTTGGGATTTTGGGGGACACGGGCTGGAGCCCGACATGCCTTGACGGCACCTGGGGAGAGAAATTGGGGAAATTTGGGGGGTTTTGGGGATTTTGGGGAATTTTGGGAAATTTTGGGGAAATTTTAGGGAAATTTGGGGATTTTGGGGGATTTTTGGGGAAATTTGGGGATTTTTGGGAAAATTTTAGGGGATTTTTTGGTGATTTTAGGGGGAATTTTAGGGGGATTTTGGAAGATTTGGGGGATTTTTGGGGATTTTAGGAGGATTTTGGGAGATTTTAGGAATTTTTGGTGATTTTAGGAAATTTTGGAAAGAGTTTGGGGTTTTGGGGATTTTAGGGGAATTTTAAGGGAATTTTGGGACATTTTGGGGAATTTTTAGGGAAAATTTGGGATTTTGGAGGATTTTAGGGAAATTTTAGGGGATTTTGGGAATTTTAGGGAAATTTTGAGAGATTTTCGGGGGATTTTGGGAGATTTTGGAAATTTTGGGGGATTTTAGGGGATTTTAGGAGGATTTTGGGGAGATTTTGGGATTTTGGGGAAATTTGGTGATTTTAGGAAAATTTTAGGGGATTTCTTGGTGGTTTTCGGGGGATTTTTTGGTGATTTTAGGGAAGATTTGGGGGAATTTGGGAGATTTTAGGGGATTTTGGGGGATTTTTTGGGGATTTTTGGGGGATTTTTGGGAATTTTTTGGGGGAATTTTGGGGATTTTGGGGACAGGGGCTGGAGTCTGCATGCGTGGACGGCACTCTGGGGGACAAAAAATTGGGAAATTTTGGGGGATTTTGGGAGATTTGGGGATTTTGGGGATTTTTGGGAAATTTTTGGGGATTTTTGGGGGATTTTGCAAAGATTTTGTGGGATTTTTGGGGATTTTGGAGAATTTTAGGGGGATTTTTGGGAGATTTTGGGGGATTTTTGGGGGATTTTGGGAAGATTTGGGAGATTTTTAGGGATTTTTGGGGATTTTTAGGGAATTTTGGGAAGATTTGGGTGATTTTTGGAGATTTTTTTGGTGATTTTAGGGGATTTTGGGGGATTTTTGGGGGAATTTTAGGAAATTTTAGGAATTTTGGGGAGATTTTGGGAGATTTTTGGGTGATTTTACAGAGATTTTTAGGAGGAATTTTAGGGGGTTTTGGGGGATTTTGGGGGACACGGGCTGGAGCCCATCATGCCCGACGGCACCTGGGGGTGGGAGAGAGAATTTTGGGAGATTTGGCGGAATTTGGGGAATTTTTGGGAATTTTGGGGAATTTTTGGGGAAAATTTCAGGAATTTTAGGGGATTTTGGGAGATTTTGGGAAATTTTCGGGGATTTTTTGGTGATTTTCGGAGATTTTAGGGGATTTTTGGGGATTTTAGGTGGATTTTGGAAAGATTTGGGGGATTTTTAGGGATTTTAGGGGAATTTTTGGGAAAATTTTGGGAATTTAGGAAATTTCGGGAATTTTATGGATGATTTTGGGAGTTTTAGGGGAATTTTGGGGATTTTGGGGAATTTTGGGAAGATTTGGGAGATTTTTGGGATTTTTAGGGGAATTTTAGGGGATTTTGGAAAGATTTGGGGATTTTGGGGATGTTCGGGGGTAATTTTAGGGGATTTTAGGGATTTTAGGGAATTTTGGGGCATTTTGGGGAAATTTTGGGGATTTTCGGGGATTTTTGGGGATTTTGGGGGATTTTAAAGAAATTTTTGGGGATTTTGGGGGATTTTGGGGATTTGAAGGGAATTTTGGGAAAATTTTGGGAAATTTTAGGAATTTTGGAAAGATTTTGGGGATTTTTGGGGAAATTTTGGGGCATTTTGGGATTTTGGGGGACACGGGCTGGAGCCATATATGCCCCAGCGGCACTGGGGAGAGAAATTGGGGATTTGGGGGATTTTTGGGGATTTTGGGGAATTTTTGGGAAATTTTGGGGAAATTTTAGGGAAATTTGGGGATTTTGGGGGATTTTTGGGGGAAATTTGGGGATTTTGGGAAAATTTTAGGGGATTTTGGTGATTTTAGGGGAATTTGGGGGATTTTGGAAAGATTTGGGGGATTTTGGGGGATTTTAGGAGGATTTTGGGAGATTTTAGGGAATTTTTGGTGATTTTAGGGAATTTTTGGAAAGAGTTTGGGGTTTTTTGGGGATTTTAGGAATTTTAAGGGAATTTTGGGACATTTTGGGGAATTTTTAGGGAAATTTGGGGATTTTTGGAGGATTTTAGGGAAATTTTAGGATTTTGGGGAATTTTGGGGAAAGTTTGGGAGATTTTCGGGATTTTGGGAGATTTTAGGGAAATTTTTAGGGGATTTTAGGGGATTTTGGGAGATTTTGGGGGGATTTTGGTGATTTTAGGGTGAATTTTGGGGAATTTTGAGGATTTTTGGGAATTTTTAGGGGAATTTTGGGAGATTTTGGGGATTTTAGGGGATTTGGGGGAAATTTTAGGGATTTTTGGTGGATTTTCGGGGATTTTAAGAGGATTTTGGGGAGATTTTGGGAGATTTTGGGAGGATTTTGGGTGATTGTAGGAGGATTTTGGGGATTTTAGGAATTTTTGGGGAATTTTGGGGATTTTGGTGGTTTTTGGGAGATTTTGGGGATTTTTGGGAATTTTTGGGAATTTTGGGGATTTTGGGGGACACGTGTTGGAGCTGACATGTCCAATGGCACCTGGGAGAGAAATTAGGGGAAATTTGGGGATTTTGGGAGATTTTGGGGATTTTGGGGAATTTTGGGAAAATTTGGGGATTTTGGAGGATTTTGGGAGATTTTGGGGCATTTTTAGATTTTAGGGATTTTGGGGATTTTTAGGGATTTTTGGGGATTTTTGGTGATCTTAGGGGAAGATTTGGGGATTTTGGGGAATTTTAGGGGATTTTTCGGGATTTCAGGGCGAATTTTGGGGATTTTTGGGGGATTTTGGGGAGTTTTGAGAGAATTGTGGAATGATTTTGGGGAGATTTTTGGGGATTTTGGGGGATTTTGGGAGATTTGGGGGGATTTTGAGGGCTTTTAGGGATTTTGGGGGATTTTAGGGAGATTTTAGGGATTTGGAAAGATTTGGGGATTTTGGAGGATTTTGGGGATTTTGGGGATTTTGGGGAATTTTAGGGGATTTTGGGAGATTTTGGGGATTTTAGGGAGATTTTGGGGATTTTTGGTGATATTTGGGAGATTTTGGAAGATTTTGGGGATTTTTGGGGATTTTAGGGAAGATTTGGGGCAATTTGGGAGATTTTGGGGGATTTTAGGGAGATTTTGGGGAAATTTGGGGAGATTTTGGGGGATTTTGGGAGATTTTGGGAGATTTTTAGGGAGATTTTGGGGAGATTTTGGGGGATTTGGATTTTGGGGACACGGGGTTTGAGCCGACATGTGAGGATTTTGGGGAGAAAATTTTAGGGAGATTTGGGGATTTTAGGGGAAGATTTTGGGGAATTTTGGGAGATTTTGGGGAGATTTTAGGGGATTTTGGGAGATTTTGGGGGATTTTTGGTGATTTTGGGGATTTTGGTGATTTTAGGGAAAATTTGGGGAATTTGGGGAGATTTTAGGGGGATTTTCTGGGGATTTTAAAGGGAATTTTGGGAAAGATTTGGGGGATTTTGGGGATGATTTTGGGGAATTTTGGAGGAATTTTAGGAGGATTTTGGGAGATTTTGGGGATTTTGGGAGATATTGGGGATTTTTTGGGAAATTTTAGATTTTGGGAGATTTTAGGGGAAATTTTGGGGGATTTTGGGAAGATTTTTGGTGATTTTAGGGGATTTTGGGAGATTTTATGGGATTTTAGGTGATTTTGGAGGATTTTGGGAAAGATTTTAGGGATTTTGGGGATTTTAGGGGATTTTAGGGGATTTTTGGGGAAATTTTAGGGAATTTTGGGGAATTTTGGGGGATTTTTGGTGATTTTCAGGAGATTTTAGGGGATTTTTGGGGATTTTGGGGAATTTTGGGAAGATTTTAGGGCATTTTGGGGATTTTAGGGAAGATTTGGGGGATTTTAGGGGAATTTTGGGGATTTTGGGAGGATTTTGGGAAGATTTTAGGGGAATTTGGGGATTTAGGGAATTTTGGGAGATTATAGGGGATTTAGTGGGAAGTTTTGGGGATTTTGGGGAGATTTTGGGAGATTTAGGGAGATTTTGGGGGATTTTAGAGGAATTTTGGGGATTTTTAGGGAGATTTTGGGAGATTTTGGGGAATTTTAGGGAGATTTTGGGGGATTTTGGGGATTTTGGGGAGATTTTGAGGAATTTTAGGGATTTTGGGGAGATTTTGGGGATTTTAGGGATTATTGGAGGGATTTTTAGGAAGATTTTGGAGGATTTTTGGGAAGAATTTAGGGATTTTAGGGGGATTTTGGGGATTTTTAGGGAGAATTTTAGGGAATTTTGGGGGATTTTAGGGAGTTTTGGGGAATTTTAGGGATTTTAGGAGATTTTGGGGAGATTTTGGGGATTTTGGGGGATTTGGGGATTTTAGGAGAATTTTGGGAGATTTTAGGGAGAGATTTTGGGGAATTTTGGGGATTTTGGGAGATTTTGGGGGATTTTTGGGGAGATTTTGGGGAATTTTGGGAGATTTTAGGGAGAATTTTGGGGATTTTGGGGATTTTGGGGATTTTTGGGGATTTTAGGAATTTTGGAAGATTTTGGGGATTTTGGGGATTTTAGGGGAAGATTTGGGGAATTTGGGAGATCTTAGGGGATTTTGGGGATTTTAGGGAGATTTTGGGGGATTTTAGGAAGATTTGGGGATTTTGGGGATTTTAGGGAGATTTTGGGGGATTTTAGGGAAATTTTATGGGGAATTTTGGGGATTTTGAGAGATTTTTGGGGGATTTTGGGGGATTTTTGGGGGAAAATTTAGGGAATTTTGGGAGAATTTAGGGGAATTTTGGGGAATTTTGGGAGATTTTGGGGATTTTTGGTGATTTTGGGGGATTTGGGGGATTTGGGGATTTTTGGGGGATTTTGGGGGAGATTTTGAGAAGATTTGGGGATTAATTTGGGGAGATTTTGAGATTTTGGGGATTTTGGGGGATTTTGGGGGAAATTTTGGGGGATTTTTGAGAGATTTTGGGGATTTTGGAGAGTTTTGGGGAGATTTTTGGAAGATTTTGGGGATTTTGGGGGATTTTGGGGAAAATTTTAGGGGGATTTTGGGAAGATTTGGGGATTTTAGGGAATTTAGGGGATTTTGGGGAGATTTTGGGGAATTTTGGGGATTTTGAGGATATTTGGGGGATTTTGAGAAGATTTTGGGGATTTTTAGGGGATTTTTAGGGGATTTTGGAGGATTTTTGGAGGATTTTAGGGGAATTTTGGGGATTTTGGGGAATTTTAGGAGATTTGGGGAGATTTTGGGGATTTTGGGGATTTTGGGAGATTTAGGAGAATTTTTGGGGAATTTTAGGGAATTTGGGGAGATTTTAGGAGAATTTTTGGGGATTTTGGGGATTTTGGGAGATTTTGGGGATTTTAGGGAATTTTGGGGAGATTTTGGAGGATTTTGGGGATTTTGGGAAGATTTGGGGGATTTTGGGGAGATTTTAGGGGATTTTAGGGAGATTTTGGGGAATTTTAGGGGAATTTTGGAGATTTTGGGGATTTTGGGGAGATTTTGAGGGATTTTAGGGAGATTTTGGGAGGATTTAGGGGAATTTTGGGGAATTTTGGGGAATTCTTGGGGATTTTAGGGAATTTTAGGGGATTTTGGGAGATTTTGGGGATTTTAGGGGATTTTGGGAAAATTTGGGGGATTTTAGGGGATTTTTGGGGGATTTTGGGGATATTTTGGGGAGATTTTAGGGATTTTTGGGGATTTTGGGAGATTTTGGGGGATTTTGGGGAATTTTGAGGATTTTTGGGGGATTTTTGGGGAATTTTAGGGATTTTTGGAGGATTTTGGGGGATTTTGGGAGATTTTGGGAATTTTTGGGGGATTTTAGGGGATTTTGGGAGATTTTGGGGATTTTTGGTGATTTTTGGGGATTTTTGGGGAATTTTGGGAATTTTAGGGGATTTTAGCCGAAATTTTGGGAGATTTTAGGAGATTTTTGGTGATTTTAGGGAGATTTTAGGAGGAATTTTGGGGGATTTTTGGGGATTTTTAGGGGTTTTAGGGGATTTTGGGGACACAGGTTGAGGATTTTGGCGGACTTTTGGGAGAAGAAATTTTGGGAGATTTGGGAAATTTGGCGAACTTTTGGGGAATTTTGGGGAAATTTTAGGGAGATTTTCGGGGATTTTTGGGGATTTAGGGAAGATTTGGTGGAATTTGGGAGATTTTAGGGAATTTTAGGGGATTTTTGGGGGATTTTGGGGATCTTTAGGGAAATTTTAGGGGGATTTTAGGGGGATTTTGGAAAGATTTTGGGGATTTTGGGGCCATTTTAGGGGAAATTTTAGGGGGATTTTGGGAGATTTTGGGGGATTTTGGTGGATTTTGGGAATTTTGGGGGATTTTGGTGATTTTGGGGAATTTTGGAAGATTTGGGGGAATTTGGGAGATTTTAGGGATATTTTGGTGATTTTAGGGGATTTTAGGGAAGATTTTGGGGTTTTGGGGGATTTTTAGGGGATTTTAGGGAGAATTTTAGGGGATTTTGGGGAATTTTGGGGAGATTTTAGGCGACATTTTTGGTGATTTTAGGGAGATTTGGGGGATTTTGAGGAATTTTTTGGGGAATTTTGGGGAAATTTTAGGGGATTTTTGGTGGATTTTATGGAGATTTCAGGGGATTTTGGAAAGATTTTGGGATATTTAGGGGAATTTTAGGTGAATTTTTGGGGAGATTTTGGGGGATTTAAAGGGAATTTGGGGAGATTTTGGGGCATTTTTTGGTGATTTTAGGGGAAAATTTGGGTGATTTTGGGAGATTTTAAGGGATTTTTGGTGATTTTAGGGGAATTTTGGAAAGATTTTTGAGGAATTTTGGGGGATTTTATGGGATTTTTAGGGGAATTTTTAGGGGATTTTGGGGAGATTTTAGGGGGATTTTTAGGAGGATTTTGGGGAGATTTTGGGGATTTGAGAGGAATTTTGGGGATTTTTGGGAGAATTTTGGGGGATTTTTTGAGGATTTTTTGGGAGAATTTTGGGGATTTTTAGGTGATTTTAGGGGGATTTTTGGGGGATTTTAGGGATTTTTGGGTATTTTTGGGGCAATTTGGGGATTTTTGGGGAGATTTTGGGAGAATTTTGGGGGATTTTTGGGGAGATTTTAGGAGATTTTTGGTGATTTTAGGGGAGATTTGGGGTTTTAAGGAATTTTTTGGGAATTTTAGGGAAATTTTAGGGGATTTTTTGGGGACTTTTTGGTGATTTTAGGAGGAATTTGGAAATTTTTGGGTATTTTTAGAGAATTTTAGGAAGATTTTAGGGAGATTTTGGGGGATTTTTGGGGAATTTTGGAGATTTTGGGGATTTTTTTGGGGAGGACACAGGGCTGGAGCCTGGGAATTTAAAAAATGGAGAAATATAGAAATTTGGGGATTTTGGAAAAATTTGGGGGATTTTTGGGGAATTTTGAACCATTTTGAGGAAGTTTCTGGAGAATTTTGGTGATGTCTTGGGAAGTTTTTTGGGAATTTTGGGACCAGTTTGGGGAAATTTTGGGGCTGTTTTGGGGATTATTTAGGAAAATTTTGGGAGAATTTTGGGACCATTTTAAGGAGATTTTGGAAACTTTGAGACCATTTTGAGAAATTTGGGGCTTTTTGGGATTATTTAAAAGAAAATTTTGGGGAATTTTGGGACTATTTTGAGAAATTTTGGGGCCATTTAGGGGAATTTTAGGGGCTGGTTTAGGAGAATTTTGGGGAATTTGGGGCTGTTTTGGAACCATTTTGGGACAATTTTGGGAGGATTTTGGGGGCTGTTTTGGGGGAATTTTGGGAGGATTTTAGGGGAATTTTGGAACCATTTTAGGGGAACATTTTGGGGCTGTTCTGGGAGATTTTGGGGACCATTTTGGGACGATTTTGGGGGAATTTTGGGAGGATTTTGGGAATTTTGGAACCATTTTAGGGAATTTTGGGGGCTCTTTGGGGAATTTTGGGAAGATTTTGGAACCATTTTGGGGAACATTTTGGGGCTGCTTAGGGGAATTTTGGGAGGATTTTGGGGAATTTTGGGGGATATTTGGGACCATTTTTGGGGAATTTTGGGACCATTTTGGGAACATTTTGGGGGCTGCTTAGGGGAATTTTGGGACCATTTTGGGGAATTTTGGGACCATTTGGGGAAATTTTGGGACCATTTGGGGACCATTTTGGGGAATTTGGGACCATTTTGGGGAATTTTGGGACCATTTTGGGACGATTTTGGGACCATTTTGGGAGGATTTTGGGAGGATTTTGGGGAATTTTGGGACCATTTTAGGGGAATTTTGGGGCTGTTTTGGGGAGGATTTTGGGGCTGTTTTGGGGGAATTTTGGGAATTTTGGGGCCGTTTTGGGGAATTTTGAAGGCCGTTTTGGGGAATTTTGGGACCATTTTGGGAGGATTTTGGGATCATATTAGGAATTTTGGGGAGGATTTTGGGGGTTGTTTTGGGGAATTTTGGGAGGATTTTGGGAGGATTTTGGGGGCTTTGGGGAATTTTGGGAGGATTTTGGGGTTGTTTTGGTGAGGAATTTTGGGAGGATTTTGGGGAATTTTGGGAGGATTTTGGTGCTGCTTAAGGGAATTTTGGGAGGATTTTGAGGCTTTTGGGGGGATTTTTGGGACAATTTTGGGGAATTTAGGGAGGATTTTGGGACCATTTTGGGACGATTTTGGGGAATTTTGGGGGTCCGTGTGACTCACCTGGGGGTGCAGAGGCGGGTGGGGGTGGGGGTGGGGCGGGGGCCCGGGCCGCCCCCCGGCCGCGAGGGGCTGCTGGGTAGGGGGCGCCTCATGCTGGGGGGGCGCCCGGGCGCCCAGCCTCACCTGGGCTGCAGCACCTGGGGGAAAACACACCTGAGACAGGTGGGACACACCTGGGACACACCTGGGATACACCTGGGATACACCTGGGATACACCTGGGATACACCTGAGACACCTGGGATACACCTGAACTGCCCCAGCCTCACCTGGGCTGCAGCACCTGGGGGGGAAAACACACCTGAGACAGGTGGGACACACCTGGGATACACCTGGGATACACCTGAGATAGCTGGGATACACCTGGGATACACCTGAGATAGCTGGGATACACCTGAGACAGGTAAAACACACCTGGGATACAGCTGAACCACCCTGACCTCACCTGAACTGCCCCAGCCTCACCTGGGCTGCAGCACCTGGGGGAAAACACACCTGAGACAGGTGGGACACACCTGGGATACACCTGGGATACACCTGAGACACCTGGGGACACACCTGGGGATACACCTGAGATACACCTGGGACACACCTGGGGACACACCTGGGACACACCTGGGATACACCTGGGATACCTGAGATAGCTGGGATACACCTGAGACAGGTAAAACACACCTGAGACAGGTAAAACACACCTGGGATACACCTGGGATACACCTGGGGATACACCTGAACTGCCCCAGCCTCGCCTGGGCTGCAGCACCTGGGGGAAACACACCTGAGAGACCTGGGACACACCTGGGATACATCTGGGACACACCTGAGACAGGAAAACACACCTGGGGATACACCTGGGATACACCTGAGACACCTGGGATACACCTGAGATACACCTGAGATACCTGGGGTACACCTGGGATACACCTGAACTGCCCCAGCCTCACCTGGGCTGCAGCACCTGGGGAGAAACACACCTGAGATACACCTGAGATACCTGAGACACACCTGGGATACACCTGGGATACACCTGAGACACCTGGGATACACCTGAGATAAACCTGGGACACACCTGGCATACACCTGAGATACACCTGGGACACCTGGGACACACCTGAGACAGGTAAAACACACCTGAGATACCTGGGACACACCTGGGATCTCACCTGAGCCCACCTGAGCCCCTCCCCCAGCTGAGCCCCTCCCTCCCCACCTGAGCCCCTCCCCCCACCTGAGCCCCTCCCCTCCCCCAGCTGGGCCCCTCCCCCACCTGTGTGCGCGGGGCCCTCCTCCTCCTCCTCACACTCCACTTCCACGGTGCCGGTGAGGGCGGGGCGGCGTCCTGGGACAGGGGCACACCTGGGACAGGTGAGAAACAGGGACAGGTGAGAGAGAAACAGGGACAGGGGACACACCTGGGACAGGGGACACACCTGGGACAGGGGACACACCTGGGACAGGGGACACATCTGGGACAGGTGAGAGGGACAGGTGAGAGAGAAACAGGGACAGGTGAGAGAGTGAAACAGGGACAGGTGAGACAGGGACAGGTGACACACCTGGGCAGGGGTGAGAGGACAGGTGAGAGAGAGAAACAGGGACAGGGGACACACCTGGGACAGGTAAAACAGGGACAGGGGACACACCTGGGACAGGTGAGAGGGACAGGTGACACACCTGGGACAGGGGACACACCTGGGACAGGTGAGAGGGACAGGTGAGACACCTGGGCAGGTGAGACAAGGACAGGTGACACACCTGGACAGGTGAGAGGGACAGGTGACACACCTGGACAGGTGACACAGGGACAGGTGAGACAGGGACAGGTGACACAAAACCCCAAAATCCCAAACTGGGACCCCAAATCTCAACCTGGGACCCCAAAATCCCAAACTGGGACCCCAGATCTCAAACTGGGACCCCAAACTGGGAGTGAAATCCCAAATTGGGATCCCAAAATCTCAAACTGGGACCCCAGACCCCAAACTGGGATCCCAAACTGGGAACCCAAATCTCAAACTGGGACCCCAAATCCCAAACTGGGAACCCAAAATCTCAAACTGGGACCTTAAAATCCCAAACTGGGACCTCAAAATCCCAAACTGGGACCCCAAAATCTCAAACTGGGACGCCAAAATCCCAAACTGGGATCCCAGACCCCAAACTGGGAACCCAAAATCCCAAACTGGGACCACAAACCCCAAACTGGGACCCCAAAATCCCAAACTGGGACCCCAAATCCCAAACTGGGAACCCAAATCTCAAACTGGGACCTCAAACTGGGACCCCAAATCTCAAACTGGGACCCCAAATCCCAAACTAGGAACCCCAAACTGGGACCCCAAATTCCAAACTGGGACCCCAAAATCCCAAACTGGGACCCCAAAATTCTAAACTGGGACCCCAAAATCTCAAACTGGGACCCCAAAATTCTAAACTGGGACCCCAAAATCTCAAACTGGGACCCCAAACTGGGACCACAAAATCCAAACTGGGACCTCAAAATCCCAAACTGGGACCCCCAAACTGGGAGCCCAAAATCTCAAACTGGGACCTCAAATCCCAAACTGGGACCCCAAACTGGGAGCCCAAAATCTCAAACTGGGACCTCAAAATCCCAAACTGGGACCCCCAAAATCCCAAACTGGGACCCCCAAACTGGGACCCCCAAAATCAAACTGGGACCCCAGACCCCAAACTGGGACCCCAAACTGGGACCCCAAACCCCAAACTGGGACCCCAAACTGGGACCCCAAACCCCAAACTGGGGACCCCAAACTGGGAGCCCAAACTGGGAGCCCAAATCCCAAACTGGGGTTTGCAGTGTCACTTTTGGGGTGTCACTTTTGGTTTGGGGTGTCACTGTTGGTTTGGGGTCAGTTTTGGGGTCCCAGTTTGGGGTTTGGGGTCCCAGTTTAGGGTCCCAGTTTGGGGTTTGGGGTCCCAGTTTGGGATTTTGGGGTCCCAGTTTGGGATTTGGGGTCCCAGTTTGGGGGTCCCAGTTTGGGATTTGGGTTCCCAGTTTGGGGTCCCAGTTTGGGATTTTGGGGTCCCAGTTTGGGGTTTGGGGTCCCAGTTTGGGGTCCCAGTTTGGGATGTTGGGGTCCCAGTTTGGGATTTGGGGTCCCAGTTTAGTTTGGGGTCCCAGTTTGGGGTCCCAGTTTGGGATGTTGGGGTCCCAGTTTGGGTCCCAGTTTGGGGTTTGGGGTCCCAGTTTGGGGTCCTAGCTTGGGATTTTGGGGTCCCAGCTTAGTCCCAGTTTGGGATTTAGGTTCCCAGTTTGGGGTCCCAGTTTTGGGATTTTGGGGTCCCAGTTTGGGGTTTGGGATCCCAGTTTGGGGGTCCCAGTTTGGGATTTTAGGTCCCAGTTTGGGATTTTGGGATCCCAGTTTGGGGGTCCCAGTTTGGGATTTTGGATCCTAGTTTGGGGTCCTAGTTTGGGATTTTGGGGTCCCAGTTTGAGGTTTGGGGTCCCCAAATCCCAGAGTGGAACCCTCAGATCCCAAAGTGACCCCAAACCAACAGTGACACCCCAACAGTGACCCCAAACCCACAGAGGGACCCCCAAAACTGACCCCAAACCTACAGTGACACCCCAAAAGTGACACCCCAAACCCACAGTGACACCCCAAAAGTGACACCCCAACAGTGACCCCAAAACCAGAGTGACACCCCAACAGTGACACCCCAAACCAACAGTGACACCCCAAACCCAGAGTGACACCCCAAAAGTGACCCCAAACCCCAAAAGTGACACCCCAAAGTGACACCCCAAAAGTCACACCCCAAACCTACAGTGACACCCAAACCAACAGTGACACCCCAAAAGTGACCCCAAACCCACACTGGGATCCCCAACAACCCCTCACCACAAATCAGGGACCCCAAACCCACAGAGGGACCCCAAAACTGACCCCAAACCAACAGTGACACCCCAAAAGTGACACCCCAAAAGTGACACTCCAAAAGTGACACCCCAAACCAAGAATGACACCCCAAACCTACAGTGACACCCCAAAAGTGACACCCCAAAAGTGACCCCAAATCCACAGAGGGACCCCCAACAACCCCTCACCCCAAATCAGGGACCCCCAAACCCACAGAGGACCCCAAACTGACCCCAAACCTACAGTGACACCCCAACAGTGACACCCCAAACCCAACAGTGACACTCCAAACCCAGAGTGACACCCCAAAAGTGACACCAAACCCACAGTGACACCCCAAAAGTGACACCAAACCCAGAATGGCACCCCAAAAGTGACACCCCAAACCAAGAATGACACCCCAAACACAACAGTGACACCCCAAAAGTGACACCCCAAACACAGAGTGACACCCCAAAGTGACCCCAAACCCTCAGGGGTCGCAGATGCCACGGGGGTCTCTCATCCTCATATGGGGACCCCCAAACATCAAACTGGGAGCCCCAAATCATCAAACTGGGAGCCCCAAATATCAAACTGGGACCCCAAACATCAAACTGGGACCCCCAAACATCCAAACTGGGAGCCCCAAACATCAAACTGGGACCCCAAATATCAAACTGGGACCCCAAATATCAACCTGGGACCCCCAAATATCAGACTGGGACCCCCAAACATCAAACTGGGACCCCAAATATCAAACTGGGACCCCAAACACCAAACTGGGACCCCCAAACCCTTCACCATAAATCAGAGACCCCCAAATATCCACACAGGGACCCCCAAACCCCTCACCCCAAATGAGGGACCCCCAAACATCAAACTGGGACCCCAAATATCAAACTGGGGACCCCCAATCCCCCCACACTGAGGGGGTCCCAAACCCTCACCCCAAATCAGGGACCCCCAAACACCTTAACCCACACTGAGGGGTCCCCAAACTCCCACACCGGGACCCCCAAACATCACACTGGGACCCCCAAACCCTCCCCACACTGAGGGGCTCCCAAACCCTCACCCCAAACTGGGGACCCCCAAATATCAAACTGGGAACCCCAAACTCCACACTCGGACCCCCAACAGCCCTCACCTCAAAATCAGAGCCCCCAAACTCCACACTGGGACCCCCAAACCTCCCCAAATCAGGGACCCCCAAACATCAAACTGGGACCCCCAAACCCTCCCCCACACTGAGGGGATCCCAAACCCTCACCCCAAATCAGAGACCCCAAACCCCTCACTCCCACATCGAGGGGTCCCCAAACTCACACTGGGGACCCCCAAATATCACACTCGGACCCCCAAACCGCTCACCCCAAATCAGAGACCCCCAAACATCAAACTGGGACCCCCAAACCTCCCCACCACAATCAGGGACCCCCAAATCATCAAATCAGGGACCCTCAACAGCCCTTACCCCAAACCAGGACCCCCAAACTCCAAACTGGGACCCCCAAACATCACACAGGGACCCCCAAACCTCCCCCAAATCACGGACCCCCACCCCCTCACAGCACTGCCCCCTCCCCTCCCCACCGCCCTCGTTACCGGCGGCCGCGGCCCCGCAGGAGGAGGCGGAAGGACGAGGCCGAGGATGAAGATGAAGATGAGGATGAGGATGAGGGGGAGGAAACCCCAGGGAGGCGCCTCCGCCTCCCGAGCTGCAAATGGCGGCCGGTTGTGCCCCTTCCCCCCTCAGGCAGCGCCCCCCGGGACACCGGCCGGGCCCTTCCCCCCTTCCCCGCCCCGCTCCCGGTGCCTCCCGGGCTCACGGGAAATGGAGTCCGCGCCGCTGAGGGGGAGAGACGCCGGCAAATGGCGGCGGGATTCGCGCGCGCGCTCCGGGCCGAGTCTCGCGAGATCTCCGGGGCGGCTCAATGGGAGGTCTCGCGAGATTTGGCGCCGCCGTCCCCGTCAGCGCCTTCCGCCCCATCAGATCTCGCGAGATCTCAATGCTTTTTAATGGGAGGTCTCGCGAGATTTGGCGCTGCCTTCCCCTCAGTGCCTCCCTGCCCTTCCTGCCCCATCAGATCTCGCGAGATCTCCCATTGAGCGGCATTGAGGTCTCGCGAGATTTGGCGCTGCTTTCCCCTCAGCGCTCCTGCCCCATCAAATCTCGCGAGATCTCAATGCGTTTCAATGGGAGATCTCGCGAGATTTGCGTGCTTTCCCCGAGATCCTCCTGCCCTTCCCGCCCCATCAGATCTCGCGAGATCTCAAGGGGCCGCTCAATGGGAGGTCTCGCGAGATTTGGCGCTGCTTTCCCCTCTTAGTGATCCCGCCCCAGAAAATCTCGCGAGATCTCAATGGGTTTCAATGGGAGGTCTCGCGAGATTTCGCGACGCTTTTCCCCTCAGCTCCTCCCGTCCTTCCCACTCCATCAAATCTCGCGAGATCTCAATGCCTTTCAATGGGAGATCTCGCGAGATTTCGAGCTGCCGTCCCCTCTCAGTGTCTCCCGCCCCAGCAGATCTCGCGAGATCTCCCTTTGAAACGCATTGAGGTCTCGCGAGATTTCGCGCTGCCGTACCCTCAGTTCCTCCCGACCCATCAAATCTCGCGAGATCTCAATGGTTTTCAATGGGAGGTCTCGCGAGATTTGGCGCCGCTTTCCCCCTTAGTGCTCCCGCCCCGGAAAATCTCGCGAGATCTCCCATTGAAACGCATTGAGGTCTCGCGAGATTTCGCGCTGCCGTACCCCTCAGCGCCTCCAGCCCCATCAGATCTCGCGAGATCTCCCACTAAAAAGGCATTGAGGTCTCGCGAGATTTCGAGCGGCCGTCCCCTCATTCCGCCCGCCGTATCAGATCTCGCTAGATCTCAATGCTTTTTAATGGGAGGTCTCGCGAGATTTGGCGCCGCCGTCCGCTCAGTGTCTCCCGCCCCAGCAGATCTCGCGAGATCTCCCATTGAAACGCATTGAGGTCTCGCGAGATTTAGCGCTGCCGTCCTCTTATCTCCTCCCGCCCCCATTAAATCTCGCGAGATCTCCCATTGAAACGCATTGAACTCTCGCGAGATTTCGCGCCGCCTTCCCCTCTCAGCACTCCCGCCCCATCAGATCGCGCGAGATCTCCCATTGAAAGGCATTGAGGTCTCGCGAGATTTCGCGCTGCCGTACCCTCAGCGCTCCCGCTCCATCAAATCTCGCGAGATCTCCCATCGAAACGCATTGAGGTCTCGCGAGATTTGGCGCCGCCTTCCCCCTCAGCTCCTCCCGCCCCAGAAAATCTCGCGAGATCTCCCATTAAAAAGCATTGAGGTGTCGCGAGATTTCGAGCGGCCGTCCCCTCACTCCGCCCGCCGTATCAGATCTCGCGAGATCTCAATGCGTTTCAATGGGAGGTCTCGCGAGATTTCGCCTCGCCTTCCCCCTCAGTTCCTCCCGCCCTTCCCGCCCCATCTGATCTCGCGAGATCTCCCATTGAAACGCATTGAGGTCTCGCGAGATTTCGCGCCGCCTTCCCCTCTTAGTGCTCCCGCCCCATCAGATCTCGCGAGATCTCAATGGGTTTCAATGGGAGGTCTCGCGAGATTTCGCCTCGCCTTCCCCATCAGCGCCTCCTGCCCCAGAGAATCTCGCGAGATCTCCCATTCAAAAGCATTGACGTCTCGCGAGATTTGGCGGCGCTTTCCCCCTCTGCGCCTTCCCCCATCAGATCTCGCGAGATCTCCCATTGAATCGCATTGAGGTCTCGCGAGATTTCGCGCTGCCTTCCCCTCTCAGCGCCTCTCGCCCCATCAGATCTCGCGAGATCTCAATGCATTTCAATGGGATATCTTGCGAG
>JAKWBO010000357.1:0-53535 GCA_034336685.1 Luscinia luscinia
ACAGCCAAGAATTAGGGTTAACAGCCAAGATTTAGGGTTAATAGCCAAGATTTAGGTTTAATAGCCAGGAGTTTAGGATCAATATCCAAGAGTTTAGAGTTAATAGCCAGGAGTTTAGGGTTAATAGCCAAGATTCAGGGTTACTAGCCAGGAGTTTAGGGTTAGTAGTCAAGATTTAGGGTTACTAGCCAAGATTTAGGGTTAATAGCCAGAAGTTTGGGGTTAATATGCAAGAATTTTGGCAAATATCCAAGAGTTTAGGTTAATAGCCGAATTTAGGGTTAATATGCAAGAATTTTGGCAAATATCCAAGATTTAGGGTTACTAGCCAAGATTTAGGGTTAATAGCCAGAAGTTTGGGGTTAACGTCCTGCGCTTTAGGACAGTGAAGGCTCCGCCCTGCCCGTTCTCTGATCAGGGTTTGGGGTTTCTGGTTAAGGACAAACTGAACGGAACCGGTTCTGGTACCGGGTGAATGTCTCAGCGCTGCTCTGTCCCTGCCCGTGCTCTGGTCGGGGTTTTGGGGTTTCTGGTTAAGGACAAACCGAACAGAACCGGTTCTGGTACCGGGTGAATGTCTCAGCGCTGCTCTGTCCCTGCCCGCGCTCTGAGCAGGGTTTTGGGGTTTCTGGTTAAGGACAAACCGAACAGAACCGGTTCTGGTACCGGATAAATGTCTCAGCGCTGCTCTGTCCTTGCCCGTGCTCTGAGCAGGGTTTGGGGTTTCTGGTTAAGGACAAACCGAACGGAACCGGTTCTGGTACCGGGTGAATGTCTCAGCGCTGCTCTGTCCCTGCCCGCGCTCGGGGCTCTGCCCAGGAACGAGCCCGGGCTGTGCCGGGTTTCCAGCCAGGGCTGTGCCCGGGGCTCGGGCCGCTCTCCCCGCGCCGCGCTCTGCGTTTCACCGAGCCTTTAATCCCCGGGGATCGCACAACAATCGCCAGCCTTGTTCTGCTGCGGGGAGGGGCTGACGTCAGCTGAGGCTGCAGCGCAGAACTTGAGATTGTCGTGCAGGAGCACGTTCCTGCATCCCACCCACATTCTGTGAGGGAATCCTGTTTAGAGCTCCTTTATCCCATCCACATTCTGTGAGGGATTCCTGTTTAGAGCTCCTTTATCCCATCCACATTCTGTGAGGGATTCCTGTTTAGAGCTCCTTTATCCCATCCACATTCTGTGAGGGATTCCTGTTTAGAGCTCCTTTATCCCATCCACATTCTGTGAGGGATTCCTGTTTAGAGCTCCTTCATCCCATCCACATTCTGTGAGGGAATCCTGTTTAGAGCTCCTTCATCCCATCCACATTCTGTGAGGGATTCCTGTTTAGAGCTCCTTTATCCCATCCACATTCTGCACAGAATTCCTGCTTCTAGCTCCTGCATCCGTCCACATTCTGCACAGAATTCCTGGTTTCAGCTCCTGCATCCCATCCCCATCCAGCACAGAATTCCTGGTTCCAGCTCCTTTATCCCATCCATATTCTAGTGAGGGAATCCTGGTTCCAGCTCCTTTATCCCATCCACATTCTGTGAGGAATTCCTGGTTCCAGCTCCTTTATCCCATCCATATTCTGTATGGAATTCCTGTTTAAAGCTCCTTTATCCCATCCCCATCCTGCAGAAAAATCCTGGTTCCAGCTCCTTTATCCCATCCATATTCTGCAGAGAATTCTTGTTTAAAGCTCCTTTATCCCATCCATATTCTGTGAGGGATTCCTGGCTGCAGCTCCTTTATCCCATCCCCATCCTGCACAGAATTCCTGGTTCCATCCCATGGGATGGGCACAGTGTGACCATGGGATGGACACAGATGGCATTGCCAACCCCATTTCCTGGGATGGGGTGCTGGACTGGGATAGTTCTCAAGACTTGTGTAAGGCCTCCCCAGGCAGTTGTGCTGTGCTGGTGACCCCAGGTTTGTGTCCCCACCAGGCTGGGTGACCCCAGGTTTTGTGTCCTCCAGGGCTGGTGACCTCAGGTTTTGTGTCCCTCCAGGCTGGGTGACCCCAGGTTTGTGTCCCTCCCAGGCTGGGTGACCCTAGGTTTGTGTCCCTCCTGGGCTGGTGACCCCAGCTTGGGTGTCCGAGCTCCCAGGGCAGTGCTGGGTGACCCCAGGCTTGTGTCACCTCCCAGACTGGGTGACCTCAGATTTGTGTCCTCCTGGGCTGGGTGACCCCAGCTTTGTGTCCCCTCCCAGGGCTGGGTGACCCCAGCTTGGTGTCCCCTCCCAGGACAGTGCTGGGTGACCCCAGGCTTGTGTCACCTCCCAGACTGGGTGACCCCAGCTTGGTGTCCCTCCCAGACTGGGTGACCCCAGGTTTGTGTCCTCCCAGGCTGGGTGACCCCAGGTTTGTGTCCCCCACCCTGGGCTGGGTGACCCCAGGTTGTGTCCTCCAGGCTGGGTGACCCTAGGTTTGTGTCCCTCCCAGACTGGGTGACCCCAGATTTGTGTCCACCTGGGCTGGTGACCCCAGCTTGGTGTCCCCTCCCAGGGCTGGGTGACCCCAGGTTTGTGTCACCTCCCAGACTGGGTGACCCCAGGTTTGTGTCCCCTCCCAGGCTGGGTGCAGGCTGTGCAGGGAGCAGCTTCTCCCAGGAAACACCAGCCCTGCTCCTGCCCCACGCAGAACTCTCCTGGCTCTGCTCTGGGCAGTGGAAAAATACCCAGATCCTCCTCTGAGCCTTCCTGCAGGAGAACAGGGAGCTCAGTGTTTGCTGGGCAGCTGCAGGGCAGCAGGGCAGGGCAGGGCAGCCGTGGGCAGGGGGGAAGGAGAGAGGCTGTGAGCCCTGGGCACAGAGAGAGGCTGTGAGCCCTGGGCACAGAGAGAGGCTGTGAGCCATGGGCACAGAGAGAGGCTGTGAGCCCTGGGCACAGAGAGAGAGGCTGTGAGCCCTGGCACAGAGAGAGGCTGTGAGCCCTGGGCACAGAGAGAGGCTGTGAGCCCTGGGCACAGAGAGAGGCTGTGAGCCCTGGGCACAGAGAGAGGCTGTGAGCCCTGGGCACAGAGAGAGGCTGTGAGCCCTGGGCACAGAGAGAGGCTGTGAGCCCTGGGCACAGAGAGGCTGTGAGCCCTGGGCACAGAGAGAGGCTGTGAGCCCTGGGCACAGAGAGAGGCTGTGAGCCCTGGGCACAGAGAGAGAGGCTGTGAGCCCTGGGCACAGAGAGAGGCTGTGAGCCCTGGGCACAGAGAGGCTGTGAGCCCTGGGCACAGAGAGAGGCTGTGAGCCCTGGGCACAGAGAGAGGCTGTGAGCCCTGGGCACAGAGAGAGGCTGTGAGCCCTGGGCACAGAGAGAGAGGCTGTGAGCCCTGGGCACAGAGAGAGGCTGTGAGCCCTGGGCACAGAGAGAGGCTGTGAGCCCTGGGCACAGAGAGAGGCTGTGAGCCCTGGGCACAGAGAGAGGCTGTGAGCCCTGGGCACAGAGAGAGAGGCTGTGAGCCCTGGGCACAGAGAGAGAGGCTGTGAGCCCTGGGCACAGAGAGAGAGGCTGTGAGCCCTGGGCACAGAGAGAGGCTGTGAGCCCTGGGCACAGAGAGAGGCTGTGAGCCCTGGGCACAGAGAGAGGCTGTGAGCCCTGGGCACAGAGAGAGGCTGTGAGCCCTGGGCACAGAGAGAGGCTGTGAGCCCTGGGCACAGAGAGAGGCTGTGAGCCCTGGGCACAGAGAGAGGCTGTGAGCCCTGGGCACAGAGAGAGGCTGTGAGCCCTGGGCACAGAGAGGCTGTGAGCCCTGGGCACAGAGAGAGGCTGTGAGCCCTGGGCACAGAGAGAGAGGCTGTGAGCCCTGGGCACAGAGAGAGGCTGTGAGCCCTGGGCACAGAGAGAGGCTGTGAGCCCTGGGCACAGAGAGAGGCTGTGAGCCCTGGGCACAGAGAGAGGCTGTGAGCCCTGGGCACAGAGAGAGGCTGTGAGCCCTGGGCACAGAGAGAGAGGCTGTGAGCCCTGGGCACAGAGAGAGGCTGTGAGCCCTGGGCACAGAGAGAGGCTGTGAGCCCTGGCACAGAGAGAGAGGCTGTGAGCCCTGGGCACAGAGAGAGGCTGTGAGCCCTGGGCACAGAGAGAGGCTGTGAGCCCTGGGCACAGAGAGGCTGTGAGCCCTGGGCACAGAGAGAGAGGCTGTGAGCCCTGGGCACAGAGAGAGGCTGTGAGCCCTGGGCACAGAGAGGCTGTGAGCCCTGGGCACAGAGAGGCTGTGAGCCCTGGGCACAGAGAGAGGAGGCTGTGAGCCCTGGGCACAGAGAGAGGCTGTGAGCCCTGGGCACAGAGAGAGGCTGTGAGCCATGGGCACAGAGAGAGGCTGTGAGCCATGGGCACAGAGAGGCTGTGAGCCCTGGGCACAGCCCTGCCAGCCCTGGGCAGGGACAGTCTCCAGCAGTCTTCCCGAGGAGCCCTGCTCAAGATGCTGCTCAGGATCCTGATTGGGATCCCTGTTCAGGATCCCTGCTCCAGATCCTGCTCTAGATCCTGCTGAGGATTCCTGTTCAGGATTCTGCTGAGGATCCCTGCTGAGGATCCTGCTTGGGATCCCTTCCCCAGATCCTGCTGAGGATCCTGCTGAGCATCCCTGCTCCAGATTCTGCTGAGGATCCTGCTGAGGGCCCCTGCTCATGACCCCTGTTTGAGATCCTGCTCAGGATTCTGCTCGGGATCTTGCTCAATATCCTGCTCAGGATCCCTTCTCCAAATCCTGCTGAGGATCCTGTTGAGGATCCCTGCTCAGAATCCTGTTTGGGATCCCTGCTCCAGATCCTGCCCAGGATTCTGCTGAGGATCCTGCTTGGGATCCCTGCCCCAGATCCTGTAGAGGATCCCTGCTCATGATCCCTGCTCAGGATCTCTGCTCCAGATCCTGTGAGGAGCCCTGCTGGGGATCCCTGCTGAGGATCCCTGCTCAAGATCCTGCTGAGGATCCCTGCTCCAAATCCTGCTGAAGATCCTGTTGAGGGTCCCTGCTGAGGATCCCTGCTGAGGATCCCGTGAGGATCCCTGCTCCAGCTCCTGCTCAGGATCCCTGCTGGGATTTCAGGCACCCCCGTGCTCTGGGGCTGCCAGGCAGGAATCTCCTGGGAATGGCCAGTGCCCTCTGCCAGAGAGCAGTGCTGGACACTGGGATGGCATTTTGGGAAGGAATTCTTCCCTGGGAGGGTGGGGAGATGTTGCAATGGAATTCCCAGGGCTGCCCCTGGATCCCTGGCAGTGTCCAGGTCAGGCTGGACGGGGCTTGGGGCACCTGGGCTAGTGAAGGTGTCCCTGCCGTGGCAGGGGGTGAGATCAGCTGAGCTTTAAGGTTCCATTCTGGCATTTGGTGATTCTGTGGCAGGGAGAGCTCACCCTGTGCCCCCTGTTTGGTACCAGTTTGGCACGGGGCTGAACCAGTGCTGAGCTCGTGCCTTGGTGACACACAGCATCAAATGCTTCACTGGAATCAAAATATTTTCCCTTCCGTGCGTTCCCCTCAGCTGCTGGGTGTGGAACAGGGTGGCAGGGACAGAACAGGTTTGGCTGGCACAGCCACAGGGCTGGGCTGCTCTGCCCTGTGCCCCGGGTGTCCCCAGCCCCGAGTGTCCCCATCCCTGAGTGTCCCCAACTCTGAGTGTCCCCATCCCTGAGTGTCCCCAGCCCTAAGTGTCCCCAGCTCCGTGCTGCCACTCCCAGTCCCTGAGCCCTGGGGACCTGCAGGACACAGCCCAGGTGTCCCTGATGGGGCCTCCGCCCTCTCAGCTCGTTTTTTTTCCTTTCTGTGTTTTCTGAAGCGATTTCTATGTTGCGACATCCACCCCTGCCCTGCCCGGGGCCACAGCCGGGGACAGAGGGGCACGGCCTGGGGCAGGGCTGGGGGGCATGGGGTGTGAGGGGACACGGGGTTTGGGGGGACACGGGGTGTGGGGGGGACACGGGGTGTGGGGGGACACGGGGTTGGGGGACACAGGGTTTGGGGGGACACGAATTCACGAATTTTGGGGGGACACGAGCGGCCCAGTGCCAGCAGCCCCCAGCACATGGTGACAGTGTCCCTGTCCCCCAGCTCTGAGGATACAGTGACAGTGTCCCTGTCCCCGCTGCTCCACACGGTGACAGTGTCCCCATCCCCCAGCTGCCCCTGCAGCCCCCAGCCCCCAGCCCTTCCCGGGCCTGTCTCAGCCCTCACTGCCGAGAAAAGCCCAGAGGGGAGCGATTGATTGGAAGCTGCAACCCGAGCTTTGAGAACCCGGCCTGGCCCCCGTCCCAGCACTCTCCGGCTCAGCAGAGCCTCCCCGGCCCGGCTGGAGCCGCGTGGGGCTCACTGGGCAGGGCCCGGGGCCAGCGGGAGCACGGGATAACCTGGAGGATAAACCTGGGGGGATAAAAACAGGGGGATAAATCACAGGAAATAAAACCATGGCGGATAAAACCAGGGAGGAGAAATCACGGAAATAAAGCATGGGGATAAATCACGGGGGAGAAACCATGGGGATAAAATACAAGAAATAAACCATGGGAATAAATCAGGGGACATAACATGGGGGATAAACTAGGTGGGATAAAACAGGAGGATAAACCTGGGGGAGAAACTGTGGGGGTAAACCACGGGGGATAAAACCATGGGAAATAAATGGGGATAAGCCACGGAAATAAAATGGGGATAAAACCGCGGGGATAAACTGTATGGGATAAACCCTGGGGGATAAACCAGGGGGAGAAACCAGGGAAATAAACCATGGGAAATAAATGGGGATAAACTGCCAGGGATAAACTGTGGGGGATAAACCAGTGGGTAGAAACCACGGGGAAACCGTGGGGATAAAACCAGGGGGGAAACCAGGGGATAAACCAGGGGCATAAACCATGGGGGTGGAATCACAGGAAATAAACAATGAGGGATAAATAATGGGGGATAAACCATGGAGGATAAACCACAGGGAAAAATCATGGGGGATAAACCATAGATAAACCATGGGGGGATAAACCACAGAGGATAAATAACAGTGGGATAAACCATAGGAGAATAAACCATGGGGGATAAACCATGAGGGATAAATCATGGGGGATAAACCAGGAGGGAGAAATCACGGGAAATAAACCATGGGGACAAAATCACGGGGGATAAACCTAGGGGATAAACCATGGGGATAAATCATGGGGATAAACCACAGGGGATAAACCATGGGGGATAAACCATGGAGGATAAACCACGGGAAATAATGGGGGATAAACCAGGGAGGATAAACCATGGGAAATAAACTATGGGGGATAAAACACAGGGGATAAACCACAGGAAATAATGGGGAGTAAATCATGGGAAATAAACCATGGGGGGATTAATCATGGGGATAAAACCACAGGGGATAAAACCATGAGGGATAAACCATGGGGGAGAAATCAGGGGGATAAACCACGGAAATAATAGGGGATAAACCATGGGGAGGATAAACCATGGGAAATAAACCATGGGGATAAACCACAGGGGATAAACCACAGGGAAAATAACTGGGGAGTAAATCATGGTAAATAAACCATGGGGTATAAACCATGGGAAGTAAACCATGGGGGATAAAACCACAGGGATAAACCAAGGGAGAGACCAGGGGGATAAACCATGGGGGATAAACCACGGAAATAATGGGGACAAACCAAGGATAAATCATGGGGGATAAATCACGGGGGATAAACCACAGGGAGAGACCACAGGGATAAACAAGGGGATAAACCACGGGGTGACAGACCATGGGGGATAAACCACAGGGGAGAGATCACAGTGGGATAAACCACGTGGGATAAACCATGGGGGAGAAATCACAGGAAATAAACCATAGGGGATAAATCACAGGGGATAAACCACAGGATATAAACCATGGGGATAAATCATGGGGATAAACCATGGGGATAAACCAAGGGGATAAACCATGGGGGATAAGCCACGGGGGAAATAAACCACGGGTGATAGACCACAGGGATAAACCAAGGGGATAAACCACAGAGGAAATAAACCACGGGGATAAATCATGGGAAATAAACCACAGGGGATAAATCACAGGGGATAAACCATGGGGGGAAATAAACCACGGGGGATAAATCACAGTGGATAAACCATGGGGATAAACCATGAGGGGATAAATCACAGTGGATAAACCATGGGGCATAAATCACAGGGGATAAACCACGGGGGAAAAAAGGCACAGGGGATAAACCACAGGGGTAAACCACGGGCGACAGACCACAGAGACCTGCACCGCTGCCTGTTGTCCCAGTCAGGCTGTGCGGAAACTGCCACGTTTATTTATTTATGGAGGCCAGGCCGGGGCTGGGAGCGGGAGCAGCTGCTGGGGATCAGCTTTGTTCTCTCCCAGCACAAGCCAGAGCATGTTCGTGTCCACGCCAGGCGGGGAAGGTTCCTCCTCCCTGTCATGTTCCGGAGCCTCCCAGGTCCTGGCAGAGCCACTGCCCAAACCCTGAGCACCTCGGGTTCACAGAGCAGCTTCTTGGAGCTGGGGAACCCCCCGGCCTCCTGCTGAGCGCCACCGGGACCAGATGGGCTTCAGGGTCCCTCCAACTGTGGGCTGTGATTCTGTGATCCCACCCTGGCTGGGTGTGCACTGGGATCACTGGGACCACTGGGATCATTATGGTCACTGGGATCACTGAGATTTCTGGGATCGTTATGAGCACTGGGATTGTTGGGATCTCTGGGATCACTGAGTTCACTGGGATCACTGGGATTGTTGGGATCACTGGGTTCGCTGGGATCACAGGGATTGTTGGGATCACTGGGATTGCTGGGATCATTAGGATCACTGGGATCACTGGAATTGTTGGGATCACTGGGGTCATTTGGATCACTGGGATTGCTGGGATCACTGGAATCATTGGGATCACTGGAATCGGGATCACTGGGATCACTGGGATCTTTGGGATCACTGCATTCACTGGTATCACTGGGATCTTTGGGATCACTGGGATTGTTGGGATCACTGTCTGCTGGGATCACTGGGATTGTTTGGATCACTGGGATTGTTGGGATCACTGGGATTGTTGGGATCACTGGGATCGCTTGGATCACTGGGATTGCTGTAATCACTGGGATCCTTGGGATCACTGCATTCCCTGGTTTCACTGGGATCACTGGGATCCTTGGGATCACTGCATTCCCTGGTGTCACTGGGATCACTGGGATTGTTGGGCTCACTGGGTTCGCTGGAATCGTTGGGATCACTCTGATCACTGCATTCACTGGGATCACTGGGATCACTAGGGCCGAGCCCCTCGCCGTCCGTGCTGGGCTTTGTGCAGAGCCTGTGCCGGTACAGCAGGAACAGAGCAGGAACAGAGGTGCTTTGTGTGGCTGCAGCACGAGCTGGGCTGAGAACTGCCTGGGCGTGCCCTGCTAATGAGCTGGGGGTGCTGAGTGCCCACGGCTGCCCCGAGCCCTGCAGAGACCAGTGCTGGCAGCAGGACGAGCCCCAAACCCGGGCAGGGATGAACCCCAGCAGCAGGATAAACCCCAAACTTGGGCAGTGGGATGAACCTCAGTAGTGGAATGAGCCCCAAACCCAGGCAGTGGGATGAGCCCTAGTGCTGCATTCCCTGTGCCTCCTCTCTGGCTTCTAAGCTAGCTCAGTGAAACACAACACCCTAGCAGTGGTACAAGCACCAGCAGTGGGATGAATCCCAGGAGGGGGATAAGCCCCAAACCCAGGCATTGGGATGAACCCCAGCACTGGGTCCAGCTCCAGCAGTGGGACCTGCCCTGACAGCAGGATGAGCCCCAAACTCAGGCAGTGGGATGAGCCCCAACAGTGGGATAAGTCCCAAACCAGGGCATTGGGGTGAAACTCAGCAGCAGGATCAGCCTCAAACCCAGGCAGTGGAATGAACCCCAACAGTCGGACCAGCCCCAGCAGCAAGATCAGCCTCAAACCTAGGCACTGGGATGAACCCCAGCAGTGGGATGAGCCCCAGACTTGGGCAGTGGGATGAGCCCCAGCAGTGGGATGAGCTCAAGCCCTGGCAGTGGGATGAGCCCCAGCAATGGGACAATCTCCAGCCGCAGGATGAGCCCTGAGCCCCAACAGTGACCAGCCCCAAACCCCAGCACCAGCACACCATGTACCTGCCCCAGAGCTCAGAACAATCCCTGTTTCCCTCAAGCTGCCTGTGCCATGGCCATTGGGCTGGCACAGCCTGATGGGCACACAGCCCAGGCCTGGAACCCCCAGCCCCCCAGGAAGGGGCAGGAGCACCTGGGGGCTGCAGTGCTGCTCCAGCGGGAATGTTTTGGGGTAGGAAGGGTCGGGATGCAGCCCTGTCCTGTGGTGGGGGCTGAGCCAGGTGCCCTGGAGGTTTTACCTGGGCTGGAGGTGGCTCCTGGAGCTCGTGGCTGCTCTGGGGACCGGGAGGGTCCTGCAGAGGTGACACCTGCACAGGTGACACTGCAGAGGTGACACTGCACAGGTGACACTGTAGAGGTGACACTGCAGAGGGACAGTGCAGAGGTAACACCTGCAGAGGTGACACTGCAGAGGTACACTGTGGAGGTGACACTGCAGAGATGACACCTGCAGAGGTGACACTGCACAGGTGACACTGCAGAGGTGACACTGCAGAGGTGACACCTGCAGAGGTGACACTGCAGAGGTGACACTGCACAGGTGACACTGCAGAGATGACACTGCAGAGGTGACACTGCAGAGGTAACACCTGCAGAGGTGACACTGCACAGGTGACACTGCACAGGTGACACCTGCAGAGGTGACACCTGCAGAGGTGACACTGTAGAGGTGACACTGCACAGGTGACACTGCACAGGTGACACTGCACAGGTGACACCTGCAGAGGTGACACCTGCAGAGATGACACTGCAGAGGTGACACTGCAGTGGTGACACCTGCAGAGGTGACACTGCAGAGGTGACACTGCACAGGTGACACTGCACAGGTGACACCTGCAGAGGTGACACTGCAGAGGTGACACTGCACAGGTGACACCTGCAGAGGTGACACTGCACAGGTGACACTGCACAGGTGACACTGCAGAGCTGCTCCACGCCGCTCCCGGGCTGGGAATCTCTGGCCCCTGGCGGTGGGAAGTGCCTGGACAGGTGCCTGCACCCGGCTCCTCGGGGTGATGGGATGGCTGGGGTTGGTCCAGGCCTTCCCTTTGCCCTGCCCAGCTCCCAGCCAGAGCCTCTTCCCTGCCCGCTCCAGGCACCTGTGTTCCAAAAAAGCTTTTGGAATTTTTTTTTTTGTGGTAAGACAGCGCCGTGTGGCCGTGGCAGGGAGTGGTGTGAGAGCACAGACTCTGCTCTCCCCTGCAGGAGTCGGGTTTCAGGCTGCTTCTTTTGTTATTTTCTCTTTCTTTATTTATGCCCTGGCTCTGGGAAGTGTCGCTGTCGGTCACTCGCTGCTGTGCCAGCGACACCGAGGTGACTGTGCCGTGTGGCACCTCCCAAAAACGGGGTCCGTGTGCTCAGAGACTCTGAGCTCCCAGAAACACCTGTGGATAAACCTCCCTTTAACCAGGGAGGTCTGGTTGACCAGAGAGAGAATAAATGGATTTTTAGGTGAGCTGGCAGTGCCACCTGCCCTCAGCCCCCCTCACGGCCCCTGCCCCGTGCCCAGGTGAACCAGGGGAACATGCCCGGCATCCAGAGCACCTTCCTGGCCATGGACACCGAGGAGGGCGTGGAGGTGGTGTGGAACGAGCTGCTCTTCACCGACAAGAAGGCGTTCAAAGCCCACGAGGTGAGACCTGAGAGCCCCCAAACACCTGGGTGGGGCAGGACGGGCCCTCCCCTGCCCTGCTCCCTCCCCCTGCCCCCTGGCACCGCTCCTTCCTCGGCTTCTCCTCCCAGGGACCCCCGTGGGACCCCAGCCCAGTGTCCCTGTGCCACTCCCAGCTCTTGGGGTGCCCTGTCCCAGCCCCGGACCTTCCCCTCACCTGTCCTGTCACACCCCAGGGCACCTCACCTGTCCTGCCCCATCCCATCCCTTCACCTGTCCCATCCTACCCCTCACCTGTCCCATCCCATCCCCTCACCTGTCCTGTCACACCCCATCCACCTCACCTGTCCTGCCCCATCCCACCCCCTCACCTGTCTTGCCCACCCCATCCCCTCACCTGTCCTGCCCCACCCCCTCACCTGTCCTGCCCCACCCCACCCCCTCACCTGTGCTCTAGGTGCCCCCAGGAGAAGATCAAGACCATGTTTGAGCAGCTGGTGCTGGTGGATCACCCCAACATTGTGAAGCTGCACAAGTACTGGCTGGACGTGAAGGACTCCAAGGCACGGGTAGGGGACCTGGGGGGCACTGGGGGGACCCCAGCTCTGCTCTTCATCCTCATCCTCATCCTCCTCCTCACCCTGCTCCTGCTCCTCATCCTCATCCCCATCCTCATCCTGCTCTTCATTCTGCTCTTCATCCTCCTCCTCATCCTGCTCTTCATTCTTCTCCTCATCCTCCTCCTCACCCTGCTCTTCATTCTTCTCCTCATCCTCCTCCTCACCCTGCTCTTCATCCTCACCCTGCTCCTCATCTTCCTCCTCATCCTGCTCCTCATCCTCATCTTCCTCCTCCTCATCCTGGTCCTGCTCCTCACCCTCCTCCTCACTCTGCTCCTCATCCTCATCCTCATCCTCCTCATCCTCTTCCTCACCCTCCTTCTCACTCTGCTCCTCATCCTCACCCTGCTCCTCATCCTGTTTCTCACCCTGATCCTCATCTTCCTCCTCATCCTCATCCTTCTCCTCACCCTGCTCCTGCTCCTCATCCTCATCCTGCTCCTCATCCTCATCTTCCTCCTCCTCATCCTGGTCCTGCTCCTCACCTCCTCCTCCTCACTCTGCTCCTCATCCTCACCCTGCTCCTCATCCTCTTCCTCACTCCTCCTCCTCACTCTGCTCCTCATCCTCACCCTGCTCCTCATCCTGTTTCTCACCCTGATCCTCATCTTCCTCCTCATCCTCATCCTTCTCCTCACCCTGCTCCTGCTCCTCATCCTCATCCTGCTCCTCATCCTCATCTTCCTCCTCCTCATCCTGGTCCTGCTCCTCATCCTCCTCCTCACTCTGCTCCTCATCTTCCTCCTCATCCTCATCCTTGTCCTCATCCTTTTCCTCATCTTCCTCCTCACGCTGCTCCTCATCCTCCTCACCCTGCTCCTGCTCCTCCCCTCCCTGCCCCGTGGCTCTGAGCTGTCCCCTGCCCCCCAGGTGATCTTCATCACCGAGTACGTCTCCTCGGGGAGCCTCAAGCAGTTCCTGAAGAAAACCAAGAAGAACCACAAGGCCATGAACGCCCGGGTGAGTCCTGGGACACCTCAGGGGTCCTGGGGAGGGTCTCTGGGGTCCCTGGGGCACCTTAGGGGTCCCGGCTGGGGGTCTGGGGTCCCTGGGGGGTCCTGGGGAGGGTCTCTGGGGTCCCTGGGGCACCTCAGGGGTCCTGGCTGGGGTCTGGGGTCCCTGGGGCACCTTAGGGGTCCCGGCTGGGGTCTGGGGTCCCTGGGGGTCCTGGGAGGGTCTCTGGGGTCCCTGGGGCACCTCAGGGGTCCTGGGAGGGTCTCTGGGGTCCCTGGGGCACCTCAGGGGTCCTGGCTGGGGGTCTGGGGTCCCTGGGGAGGGTCTCTGGAGTCCCAAACTGGATCCCAGTGGCCCCAAGGTGGGAGTGGCTGTGGTGGGTGCAGAGGCACTGGCCAAGTGAGTGACCCCTGAGTGACCCCTGAGTGACCCTGAGTGACTCATGAGTGACCCCTGAGTGACCCTGAGCAACCCCTGAGTGACCTCTGAGCGACCACTGAGTGTCCTTTAAGTGACCTTGAGTGAACCCTGAGTGACCCCCGAGCAACCCCTGAGTGACCCCCTGAGTGACCCCTGAGTGACCCCTGAGTGACCCTGATTGACCCTTGAGTGACCCCTGAGTGACCCTGGAGTGACCCCTGAGTGACCCGTGAGTGACCCCTGAGCGACCCCCTGAGTATCCTTTGAGTGACCTTGGGTGACCCCGAGCGACCTCTGAGTGACCACTAAGTGACCCTGAGTGACCTCTGAGTGACTCGTGAGTGACCCTGAGTGACCCCTGAGTGTCCTTTTAAGTGACCTTGAGTGACCCCTGAGTGACCCTGAGCGACCCCTGAGGGTCCTTTAAGTGACCTTGAGTGACCCCTGAGTGACCCTGAGTGACCCCTGAGTGACCCCTGAGTGACCTGCTCTGTCCCTCTCTGTCCCCATTCTGTCCCCAGGCCTGGAAGCGCTGGTGCACCCAAATCCTCTCGGCTCTCAGGTGAGGCTCCCCAGCTCCCTGCCCTGCCCTGTGGGGTGCAGGGGGTGGGGGCTGCGCTCGGGACACCCCCCTGTGCCCCCCCAGTTTCCTGCACTCCTGTGAGCCCCCCATCATCCACGGCAACCTGACCAGCGACACCATCTTCATCCAGCACAACGGGCTCATCAAGATCGGCTCCGGTGGGCTCACGGGGGTCTGGGGGGTTTTGGGGGTCTGGGAGATCTCGGGAGTCTGAGGGGGTCTGGGAGGTCAGAGGGTCTGGGGGATCTCAAGAGTCTGAAGGGGTCTGGGGGTTTTGGGGGTTAGGGGTCAGGGGATCTCAGGAGTCTGAAGGGGTCTGGGGGTCAGAGGGTCTGGGGGAGTCAGAGGGTCTGGGGGATCTCAGGAGTCTGAAGGGGTCTGGGGGTTTTGGGAAGTCTGGGAGATCTCGGGAGTCTGAGGGGTCTGGGAGGTCAGAGGGTCTGGGGATCTCAAGAGTCTGAAGGGGTCTGGGGGGGTTTTGGGGGGTTGGGGGTCTGGGGGATCTCAGGAGTCTGAGGGGTCTGGGGGTGAGGGGTCTGCAGTCTGGTGGGGTCAGGGGATCTGGGGGCATCAGGGGGTCAGGGGATCCTGGGGGTCTGGAGGGTCTGGGATCTGGGGGATCTGGGGGGTCTGGGGCTCTGGGAAGGTCAGATGGGTGTGGGGTCTGGAGGGGTCTGGGGGTCAGAAGGATCCAGAGGGCTCTGTGGGTCTGGGGGCTCAGAGGGATCTGGGGGGTCTGGGGGCGCTGTGGGTCCGTTTTGGGGTGCCAACCTCGGTGTCACCTGTTCCTCTCCTCCATCCTCTCCTGCCCGGCCCCACACGGCAGTTTGGCACCGGGTGTTTGCCAACGGTGAGTGACCCTGAGTGACCCCTGAGTGACCCCTGAGTGACCCTGAGTGACCCATGAGTGATCCTGAGTAACCCCTGAGAAACCTGTATGTGACCTCGGAGTGACCCCTGAGTGACCCTGAATGACCCCCAAGTGACCTCTGAGTGACCTTGAGTGACCCCTGAGTGACTGTGGAGTGATCCAGAGTGACCTTTGAGTGACCTGTGTGTTACCCTGAGTAACGCATGAGTGACCCCTGAGTGACCCCTGAGTGACCCTTAGTGACCCCCAAGTAACCCCGGAGTGATGCCTGAGTGACCCCTGAGTGACCCCTGAGTGACTCCTGAGTGACCCTGAGTGACTCTCAATGACCCCTGGGTGACCCTGGGTGACTCCTGAGTGACTCCTGAGTGACCCTGAGTGACCCCTGAGTGACCCTGAGTGACTCTCAATGACCCCTGAGTGACCCCTGAGTGACCCTGAGTGACCTCTGAGTGACCCCTGCCCCTCCCAGCGCTGCCGGACGATCTGCGCAGTCCGATCCGCATCGAGCGCGAGGAGCTGCGGAACCTGCACTTCTTCCCGCCGGAGTACGGACGTGAGTGAGGGACGGGGACAAGGGGGACAACGGGGACAACGGGGACAATGGGGACAATGGGGACAAGGGGGACAATGGGGACAAGGGGGACAATGGGGACAACGGGGACAACGGGGACAAGGGGGACAATGGGGACAATGGGGACAAGGGGACAAGGGGGACAATGGGGACAACGGGGACAACAGTGACAAAGGGGACAACGGGGACAATGGGGACAAGGGGACGTGGACAGGGATGGGAATGGGAATGGGAATGGGAATGGAATGGGGATGGGGAATGGGAATGGGAATGGGGAATGGAATGGGAATGGAATGGGGATGGGGATGGGGATGGGAATGGGGAATGGGAATGGGAGAGGGAATGGGAATGGGGATGGGAATGGGGAATGGAATGGGAATGGGAGAGGGAATGGGAATGGGAATGGGAATGGGAATGGGGAATGGGAATGGGAATGGGAATGGGAATGGAATGGAATGGGAATGGGAATGGGGAATGGGAATGGGAATGGGGATGGGGATGGGAATGGGAATGGGAATGGAATGGAATGGAATGGGGAATGGGAATGGAATGGGAATGGGAATGGGAATGGGAATGGGAATGGGGATGGGAATGGGGAATGGGAATGGGAATGGGAATGGGGAATGGGAATGGGAGAGGAATGGGAATGGGGATGGGAATGGGGAATGGGAATGGGAATGGGAGAGGAATGGGAATGGGAATGGAATGGGGAATGGGGAATGGGGAATGGGAATGGGGAATGGGAATGGGAATGGGAATGGGAATGGGGAATGGGAATGGGAATAGGAATGGGGAATGGGAATGGGAATGGGAATGGGAATGGGAATGGGAATGGGAATGGGGAATGGGAATGGGAATGGGAATGGGGAATGGGAATGGGAATGGAATGGGAATGGGGATGGGAATGGGAAGGGAAAGGGACAACAGGAATGAGGAATGGAGAATGGGAATGGGAATGGGGATGGGGATGGAATGGGAATGGGAATGGGGAATGGGAATGGGGAATGGGAATGGGGAATGGGAATGGGGAATGGGATGGGAATGGGAATGGGAATGGGAATGGAATGGGAAATGAATGGGAATGGGGAATGGGAATGGAAATGGGGATGGAATGGGAATGGGAATGGGGAATGGGAATGGGGAATGGGGAATGGGGAATGGGAATGGAATGGGAATGGGGAATGGAATGGGAATGGGAATGGGAATGGAATGGGAATGGAATGGGAATGGGGAATGGAATGGAATGGGAATGGGAATGGGGAATGGGAATGGGAATGGGAAATGGGAATGGGAATGGAATGGAATGGGGGATGGGAATGGGAATGGGAATGGGAATGGGAATGGGGAATGGAATGGGGAATGGGAATGGGAGTGGAATGGGAATGGAATGGGAATGGAATGGAAATGGAATGGGAATGGGAATGGGAATGGGAATGGGAATGGGAATGGGAATGGGAATGGAATGGGAATGGGAATGGGGAATGGGGAATGGGAATGGAATGGAATGGGAATGGGAATGGGGAATGGGGAATGGGAATGGGAATGGGAATGGAATGGGAATGGGGATGGGAATGGGAATGGGAATGGGAATGGGAATGGAATGGAGTGGGAATGGGAATGGGAATGGAATGGGAATGGGAATGGGGAATGGGAATGGGAATGGGAATGGGAATGGGAATGGGAATGGGATGGGAATGGGGAATGGGAATGGGAATGGGAATGGGAATGGGAATGGGAATGGGGAATGGGAATGGGAATGGGAATGGGGAATGGGAATGGGAATGGGAATGGGAATGGGAATGGGAATGGGAATGGGAATGGGAATGGGAATGGGGATGGAATGGGAATGGGAATGGAATGGGAATGGAAATGGGAATGGGAATGGGAATGGGAATGGGAATGGGGAATGGGAATGGGAATGGGAAATGGGAATGGGAATGGGAATGGGAATGGGGAATGGAATGGGGAATGGGGAATGGGAATGGGAATGGGATGGGAATGGGAAGTGGGAATGGGAATGGAAATGGAATGGGAATGGGAATGGGAATGGGGAATGGGAATGGGAATGGAATGGAATGGGAATGGGGAATGGGAATGGGAATGGGAATGGGAATGGAATGGGAATGGAATGGGAATGGGAATGGGAATGGGAAGGGAATGGGAATGGAATGGGGAATGGGAATGGGAATGGAATGGGGAATGGGGATGGATGGAAATGGGAATGGAATGGGAATGGGAATGGGAATGGGAATGGAATGGGAATGGGAATGGGGAATGGGGATGGAATGGAATGGGAATGGGAATGGGAATGGGAAATGGGAATGGGAATGGGAATGGAATGGGAAGGGGAAATGGGGAATGGGAATGGAATGGAATGGAATGGAATGGGAATGGGAATGGGAATGGGAATGGGAATGGAATGGGAAATGGGAATGGGAATGGAATGGGAATGGAATGGGAATGGAATGGGGAATGGAATGGAATGGGAATGGAATGGGAATGGAATGGGAATGGAATGGAATGGGAATGGAATGGGAATGGGAAATGGAATGGAATGGGAATGGGGAATGGGAATGGGAATGGGAATGGGGAATGGGAATGGGAATGGGGAATGGGAATGGGAATGGGAATGGGAATGGGGAATGGAATGGAAATGGGAATGGGAATGGGAATGGGAATGGGAAATGGAAATGGAAATGGGAATGGGGAATGGGAATGGAATGGGAATGGGAAATGGAATGGGAATGGGAATGGAATGGGAATGGGAATGGGGAATGGGAAATGGGAATGGAAATGGGAATGGGGAATGGGAATGGGAATGGAATGGGAATGGAATGGGAATGGGAAATGGAATGGGAAATGGAATGGGAATGGGAATGGGAATGGAATGGGAATGGGGAATGGGAATGGGGGATGAGAATGGGAATGGGAATGGGAATGGAATGGGAATGGGAATGGGGAATGGAATGGGAATGGGAATGGGAATGGAATGGGAATGGGAATGGGATGGAAATGGGAAATGGGAATGGGAATGGGAATGGGAATGGGAATGGGATGGGAATGGGAATGGGAATGGAATGGGAATGGGAATGGGAATGGGGAATGGGAATGGGAATGGAATGGAATGGGAATGGAATGGAATGGGAAATGGAATGGGATGGGAATGGGGATGGGAATGGGAATGGGAATGGGAATGGGGAATGGGGAATGGGAATGGAATGGGGAATGGGAATGGGAATGGGGAATGGGGAATGGGAATGGGAATGGGAATGGGAATGGGAAGGGATGGGATGGAATGGAATGGAATGGAATGGGGAATGGAATGGGAATGGGAATGGGGAATGGAATGGAATGGGAATGGGAATGGAGGAATGGGAATGGGAATGGGAATGGGAATGGGAATGGAATGGGAATGGGAATGGAATGGGAATGGGAATGGAATGGGAATGGGAATGGAATGGGAATGGGAATGGGAATGGGAATGGAACGGGAATGGGAATGGAATGGGAAATGGGAATGGGGATGGGAATGGGAATGGGAATGGGAAACGGGAATGGGAATGGGAATGGAGAATGGGAATGGGAATGGGAATGGGGAATGGGAATGGGATGAAATGGGAATGGGAATGGGAATGGAATGGAATGGGAAATGGGAATGGGAATGGAATGGAATGGAATGGAATGGGAATGGGAATGGGGAATGGGAATGGGGAATGAATGGGGAATGGAATGGGAATGGGGAATGGGAATGGAATGGGAATGGGGAATGGAATGGGAATGGGAATGGAATGGAACGGGAATGGGAATGGGGAATGGGAATGGGAATGGGAATGGGGAATGGGAATGGGAATGGGAATGGGAATGGGAATGGGAATGGGAATGGGAATGGGAATGGGAATGGGAATGGGGAATGGAATGGGAATGGGAATGGGAATGGGAATGGGAATGGGAATGGAATGGGAATGGGAATGGGGAATGGAATGGAATGGGAATGGGGAATGGGAATGGGAATGGAATGGGGAATGGGAATGGAATGGAATGGAATGGGAATGGGAATGGGAATGGAATGGAATGGGGAATGGAATGGAAATGGGATGGAATGGAATGGGAATGGGAATGGGAATGGAATGGGGAATGGAATGGGAATGGAATGGGAATGGGAATGGATGGAATGGGGAATGGGAATGGGGAATGGAGTGGGGAATGGGAATGGGGAATGGAATGGGAATGGAATGGAATGGGAATGGGGATGGGGATGGAATGGAATGGGGAATGGGAATGGGAATGGGAATGGGAACGGAATGGGAGTGGGGAATGGGAATGGGAATGGGAAATGGGAATGGGAATGGGAATGGGAATGGAATGGAATGGAATGGGGAAATGGAATGGGGATGGGAATGGGAATGGGAATGGGGAATGGGAATGAGAATGGGAATGGGGAATGGGAATGGGAATGGGAATGGGAATGGGAATGGGAATGGGGAATGGGAATGGGGAATGGGAATGGGAATGGGAATGGAATGGGAATGGGGAATGGGAATGGGAATGGGAATGGGGAATGGGAATGGGAATGGGAATGGAATGGGAATGGGAATGGGAATGGGAATGGGAATGGGAATGGGGAATGGGGATGGGATGGAATGGGAATGGGAATGGGGATGGAAATGGGGAATGGAATGGGGAATGGGAATGGGAATGGGAATGGGAATGGGGAATGGAATGGGAATGGGGAATGGGGATGGAATGGGAATGGGAATGGATGGGAATGGGAATGGGAATGGGAATGGGGAATGGGGAATGGGAATGGAATGGGAATGGGGAATGGGGAATGGGAATGGGGAATGGAATGGGGAATGGGAATGGGAATGGAATGGGAATGGAATGGGGAATGGGGAATGGGAATGGAATGGAATGGGGAATGGGAATGGGAATGGGAATGGGGAATGGGAATGGGAATGGGAATGGGAATGGAATGGGAATGGAATGGGGAATGGGAATGGGATGGAATGGGGAATGGAATGGGGAATGGGAATGGGAATGGGAATGGGAATGGGAATGGGGAATGGGAATGGGAATGGGATGGGGATGGGAATGGGGAATGGGAATGGGGAATGGAATGGGGAATGGGAATGGGGAATGGGAATGGGAATGGGAATGGGAATGGGAATGGGGATGGGGATGGGAATGGAATGGGAATGGGAATGGGAATGGAGAATGGGAATGGGGAATGGGAATGGGAATGGAATGGGGAATGGAATGGGGAATGGGAATGGGGAATGGGAATGGAATGGGGAATGGGAATGGGAATGGGAATGGGAATGGGAATGGGAATGGGAATGGGAATGGGAATGGGAATGGGGAATGGGGAATGGGAATGGAATGGGAATGGGGAATGGAATGGGGAATGGGAATGGGGAATGGGAATGGGAATGGGAATGGGGATGGGAATGGGAATGGGGAATGGGAATGGGAATGGGAATGGGAATGGGAATGGGAATGGGGAATGGGAATGAGGAATGGGAATGGAATGGGGATGGGGATGGGAATGGGAATGGGAATGGGGAATGGGAATGGGAATGGGAATGGGAATGGGAATGGGAATGGGAATGGGAATGGGAATGGGGAATGGGAATGGGGAATGGGAATGGGGAATGGGAATGAATGGGAATGGGAATGGGGAATGGGAATGGGGAATGGGAATGGGAATGGGGAATGGGAATGGAATGAATGGGAATGGGAATGGGAATGGGAATGGAATGGGAATGGAATGGAATGGGGAATGGGAATGGGAATGGGGAATGGGAATGGGAATGGGGAATGGGATGGAATGGGAATGGAATGGGAATGGGAATGGGAATGGGAATTGGAATGGGAATGGGGAATGGAATGGGGAATGGGAATGGGATGGAATGGAATGGGGAATGGAATGGGAATGGAATGGGGAATGGGAATGGGGAATGGGAATGGGAATGAGGGAATGGGAATGGAATGGGAATGGAATGGGAATGGGAATGGAATGGAATGGGAATGGGGAATGGGAATGGGAATGGGGAATGGGGATGGGAATGAGAATGGGAATGGGAATGGGGAATGGGAATGGGAATGGAATGGGAATGGGAATGGGAATGGGAATGGGAATGGAGTGGGGAATGGAATGGGAATGTGGGAATGGGAATGGGAATGGGGGAACGGGAATGGGGATGGGACAGGGATGGGAATGGGAATGGAATGGGATTGGAATGGGGAATGGGAAAGGGAATGGGGATGGGAATGGGGATGGGGATGGGATGGGAAACGGGGACGGGAAGGGAACAGGAACGGGAACAGAGAACAGGAATGGGAATGGACAGTGAGCAGGAAGGACAGGGAACGGGAATGGGGATGGGGAACTGGAACGGGGGTCCTGCAGATGAATACATGTGAGGACTGGTGAGATCTCAGGTGGGGGATCCAGGTGAGCTCTCAGGTGAGCTCTCAGGTGGGATATCCAGGTGAGTTCTCAGGTGGGGATCCAGGTGAGCTCAGCCTCAGGTGAGCTCTCAGGTGGGATATCCAGGTGAGTTCTCAGGTAAATCCAGGTGAGCTCTCAGGTGAGGTATCCAGGTGAGCTCTCAGGTGGGGGATCCAGGTGAGCTCAGCTCTCAGGTGAGCTCTCAGGTGGGTATCTCAGGTGGGATCTCAGGTGAGCTCCATGTGAGGCTACTCAGGTGAGCTCTCAGGTGAGGTACTCCAGGTGAGCTCTAGGTGGGGATCCAGGTGAGCTCTCAGGTAGGCTCTCAGGTGGGATATCCAGGTGAGCTCTCAGGTGGGGGATCCAGGTGAGCTCAGCTCTCAGGTGAGCTCTCAGGTGGGATATCCAGGTGAGCTCAGCCTCAGGTGGGCTCTCAGGTGGGATATCCAGGTGAGCTCTCAGGTGGGGGATCCAGGTGAGCTCAGCTCTCAGGTGAGCTCTCAGGTGGGCTCTCAGGTAGGATATCCAGGTGAGCTCAGCTCTCAGGTGAGCTCTCAGGTAGGATATCCAGGTGAGCTCAGCTCTCAGGTGGGCTCTCAGGTGAGCTCTCAGGTGAGCTCTCAGGTAGGGGATCCAGGTGAGCTCAGCTCTCAGGTGAGCTCTCAGGTGAGCTCCCAGCTGAGCTCCCCGGTCCCTGTTGCAGAGAGGGCTGACGGGACGGCCGTGGACATTTTCTCCTTTCGGGATGTGCGCGCTGGAGGTGAGGAGGGGACGGACCCAGGAATGGGGGACCCAGGATTGGGGACCCTGGCCCTGTCTGGGGGTGTCCCTTTTCCAGGAGTGTCCCTTGTCAAAGGGTGTCCCCTCTCTGGAGGTGTCCCTTTGTTGGGGTGTCCCTTATCAGGGCTGTCCCTTGTCCCTGCCCCGTGTCCGGGGCTGTCCCTTTTCCAGGGGTCTCCTCTGTCCAGGGCTGTCCCTTGTCCCTGTCCTTTGTCCAGGGGTGTCCCTTGTCGGGGTGTCCCTGTCCAGGGATGTCCTTTGTCCCTGCCCTGTGCAGGGCTGTCCCTCTCTGGGGGTGTCCACTGTTCGGGGGTGTCCCTTTTCTGGGCTTGTCCCCTATCCAGGGGTGTCCCTTGTCCGTGATGTCTGCGGTGTCCCCTGTCTGAGGGTGTCCCCTCTCCAGGGGGGTCCCTGTCCAGGAGTGTCCCTTTGTCGGGGTGTCCCCTCTCCAGGGGTGTCCCTTGTCACGGGGTGTCCCCAGGAGCCCCCAGCAGTGTCCCTGTCCCCTCTCTGGGGGTGTCCCTTGTCACGGGGTGTCCCCAGGAGCCCCCAGCAGTGTCCCTGTCCCTGTCCCCTCTCTGGGGGTGTCCCCTCTCAGGGCTGTCCCCAGGAGCCCCCAGCAGTGTCCCTGTCCTGTCTGGGGGTGTCCCTTGTCATGGGGTGTCCCCAGGAGCCCCCAGCAGTGTCCCTGTCCCTGTCCCCTCTCTGGGGGTGTCCCTTGTCACGGGGTGTCCCCAGGAGCCCCCAGCAGTGTCCCTGTCCCTGTCCCCTCTCTGGGGGGTGTCCCTTGTCACGGGCTGTCCCCAGGAGCCCCCAGCAGTGTCCCTGTCCTGTCTGGGGTGTCCCCTCTCAGGGCTGTCCCCAGGAGCCCCCAGCAGTGTCCCTGTCCTGTCTGGGGTGTCCCCTCTCAGGGCTGTCCCCAGGAGCCCCCAGCAGTGTCCCTGTCCCTCTCTGGGGGTGTCCCTTGTCACGGGGTGTCCCCAGGAACCCCCAGCAGTGTCCCTGTCCCCTCTCTGGGGGTGTCCCCTCTCAGGGCTGTCCCCAGGAGCCCCCAGCAGTGTCCCTGTCCCTCTCTGGGGTGTCCCTTGTCACGGGTGTCCCCAGGAACCCCCAGCAGTGTCCCTGTCCCCTCTCTGGGGGTGTCCCTCTCAGGGCTGTCCCCAGGAGCCCCCAGCAGTGTCCCTGTCCCTGTCCCCTCTCTGGGGGGTGTCCCTTGTCACGGGCTGTCCCCAGGAGCCCCCAGCAGTGTCCCTGTCCTGTCTGGGGTGTCCCCTCTCAGGGCTGTCCCCAGGAGCCCCCAGCAGTGTCCCTGTCACTGTTCCTGTCTGGGGGTGTCCCTTCTCAGGGCTGTCCCCAGGAGCCCCCAGCAGTGTCCCTGTCCCCCCAGATGGCCGTGCTGGAGATCCAGACCAACGGGGACACGCGGGTGTCGGAGGAGGCGATCGCGAGGGCGCGGCACTCGCTGGATGATCCCAACATGAGGGTGAGGGGAGTTACTCCTGGGTTACTCCTGGGTGTAAATCCCATCCTGAGTTACTCCTGGATGTAAATCCTGTCCTGAGTCACTCCTGGGTGTAAATCCTGAGTCACTCCTGGGTGTAAATCCTGTCCTGGGTTAATCCTGGGTGTAAATCCAATCCTGAGTTGCTCCTGGGTGTAAATCCTGTCCTGAGTCACTCCTGGGTGTAAATCCTGAGTTACTCTTGGGTGTAAATCCTGTCCTGGGTTACTCCTGGGTGTAAATCCCATCCTGAGTTACTCCTGAGTGTAAATCCTGTCCTGTGTCATTTCTGGGTGTAAATCCCATCCTGAGCGAAACGCCTGCTCTGCCCCAGGAGTTCATGCTGTCCTGAGTTACTCCTGGGTGTAAATCCTGAGTTACTCCTGGGTGTAAATCCCGTCCTGAGTTACTCCTGGGTGTAAATCCTGAGTTACGCCTGGGTGCAAATCCCATCCTGAGTTACTCCTGGGTGTAAATCCCATTCTGAGTTACTCCTGGATGTAAATCCTGAGTTATTCCTGGGTGTAAATCCCATCCTCAGTTACTCCTGGATGTAAATCCCATCCTGGGTTACTCCTGGGTGTAAATCCCATTCTGAGTTTTTCCTGGGTGTAAATCCCATCCTGAGTTACTCCTGGATGTAAATCCCATTCTGGGTTACTTCTGGGTGTAAATCCTGAGTTACTCCTGGGTGTAAATCCTGAGTTACTCCTGGGTGTAAATCCCATTCTGAGTTACTTCTGGGTGTAAATCCTGAGTTACTCCTGGGTGCAAATCCCATCCTCAGTTACTCCTGGATGTAAATCCCATCCTGGGTTACTCCTGGGTGGAAATCCCATTCTGAGTTTTTCCTATGTGTAAATCCCATCCTGAGTTACTCCTGGGTGTAAATCCCATCCTGGGTTACTCCTGGGTGTAAATCCCATTCTGAGTTACTTCTGGGTGTAAATCCTGAGTTACTCCTGGGTGTAAATCCTGAGTTATTCCTGAGTGTAAATCCCATTCTGAGTTACTTCTGGGTGTAAATCCTGAGTTACTCCTGGGTGTAAATCCCATTCTGAGTTACTCCTGGGTGTAAATCCTGAGTTACTCCTGGGTGTAAATCCCATCCTCAGTTACTCCTGGATGTAAATACCATCCTGGGTTACTCCTGGATGTAAATCCCATCCTGGGTTACTCCTGGGTGTAAATCCTGAGTTACTCCTGGGTGTAAATCCCATTCTGAGTTACTCCTGGGTGTAAATCCTGAGTTACTCGTGGGTGTAAATCCCATTCTGAGTTACTTCTGGGTGTAAATCCTGAGTTACTCCTGGGTTGAAATCCCATTCTGAGTTACTCCTGGATGTAAATCCTGAGTTACTCGTGGGTGTAAATCCCATTCTGAGTTACTCCTGGATGTAAATCCTGAGTTACTCCTGGGTGCAAATCCCATCCTGAGTTACTCCTGGGTGTAAATCCCATCCTGAGTTACTCCTGGATGTAAATCCTGAGTTATTCCTGAGTGTAAATCCCATTCTGAGTTACTTCTGGATGTAAATCCTGAGTTACTCCTGGGTGTAAATCCCATCCTGGGTTACTCCTGGGTGTAAATCCTGAGTTACTCCTGGATGTAAATCCTGCGTTAATTCTGGGTGTAAATCCCATCCTGAGTTACTCCTGGGTGCAAATCCCATCCTGAGTTACTTCTGGATGTAAATCCTGAGTTACTCCTGGGTGTAAATCCCATCCTGGGTTACTCCTGGGTGTAAATCCTGAGTTACTCCTGGATGTAAATCCTGCGTTAATTCTGGGTGTAAATCCCATCCTGAGTTACTCCTGGGTGCAAATCCCATCCTGAGTTACTCCTGGATGTAAATCCTGCGTTAATTCTGGGTGTAAATCCCATCCTGAGTTACTCCTGGGTGTAAATCCTGAGTTACTCGTGGGTGTAAACGCTGCCCAGGAGTTCATCCTGTCCTGCCTGACGCTGAACCCCGAGCGGCGCCCGACGGCTAACAGCCTCCTGTTCCACCGCTGTGCTCTTCGAGGTGCACTCGCTGAAACTGCTGGCAGCGCACTGCTTCATCAACCACCAGTGTGAGCGGGGCGGGGCGGGGCAGGGCGGGGCGGCGGGGCGGGGCAAGGGCGGGGCAGGGGCGGGGCGGGGCGGGGATGGGGGTGGGAGTGGGAGTGGGAGTGGGAGTGGGAGTGGGAGTGGGAGTGGGAGTGTGGGTGTGGAGTGGGAGTGAGGAGTGTGGGTGGGAGTGGAGTGGGAGTGTGATGGGAGTGTGGGTGGGAGTGTGGTGAGTGGGAGTGTGAGTGGGAGTGGGAGTGGGAGTGTGGGTGGGAGTGGAAGTTTTCGTGGGAGTGGGAGAGTGGGTGGGAGTGGGAGTGGGAGTTTTGGTGGGAGTGGGAGTGGGAGTGTGGGTGTGAGTGTGAGTGGGAGTGTGAGTGGGAGTGTGGGTGGGAGTGGGAGTGGGAGTGAGGTGGGAGTGTGGGTGTGGGTGGAAGTGGGAGTGGGAGCGGGAGTGGAGTGTGGGTGTGGGTGGCAGTGGGAGTGGGAGTGTGGGTGGGAGTGTGGGTGTGGGTGAGAGTGGGAGTTTTGGTGGGAGTGGGAGTGGAGTGTGGGTGTGGGTGAGAGTGGGAGTGGGAGTGGGAGTGTGGGTGGGAGTGGGAGTGTGGGTGGGAGTGTGGGTGTGAGTGGGAGTGGGAGTTTTGGTGGGAGTGGGAGTGGGAGTGTGGGTGTGGGTGAGAGTGGGAGTGGGAGTGGGAGTGGGAGTGGGAGTGGGGGAGTGGGTGGGAGTAGGTGGAGTGTGGAGTGGGGTGGGAGTGGAGTGTGGTGTGGGTGTGGTGTGAGTGTGGGTGTGAGTGTGGTGGATGTTTTGGTGTAGGTGTGGGTGGGGTGTGGGGTGTGGGGTGTGGGTGCGGGTGTGAGTGTGGGTGTGGGTGTGGGTGGGTGTGGGTGTGGGTGTGGGTGTGGGTGTGGGTGTGGGTGGGTGTGGGTGTGGGTGTGGGTGTGGGGTGTGGGTGTGGGGTGGGTGTGGGGTGGGTGTGGGTGTGGGTGTGGTGGAGTGTGGGTGTGGGTGTGGGTGTGGGTGTGGGTGTGGGTGTGGGTGGTGTGGTGTGGGTGTGGTGTGGGTGTAGGTGGGTGGGTGTGGGTGTGGGTGGGAGTGTGGGTGTGGGTGTGGCTGTGGCTGTGGGTGTGGGTGGTGTGGGTGTGGGTGTGGGTGGGGTGTGGGGTGTGGGTGTGAGTGGGGTGTGGGGTGTGGGTGTGGGTGTGGGTGGGTGTGGGTGTGGGTGTGGGTGGGTGGGTGTGGGTGTGGGTGTGGGTGGGTGTGGGTGTGGGTGTGGTGTGGGTGTGGGTGTGGGTGTGAGGAGTGTGGGTGTGGGTGTGGGTGTGGGTGTGGGTGTGGGTGTGGGTGTGGGAGTGTGGGTGTGGGTGTGGGTGTGTGTGTGGGTGTGGGTGTGGTGTGGGTGGGAGTGTGGGTGTGGGTGTGGGTGTGGGTGGAGTGGGGTGGAGGTTTCAGTGGGAGTGGGGAGTGTGGGTGTGGGTGTGGGTGTGGGTGTGTGTGGGTGGGAGTGGAGGTGGAGGTTTCAGTGGAGTGGGTGGGTGTGGGTGTGGTGTGGGTGTGGGTGGGAGTGGGGTGTGGTGGGTGTGGGTGGAGCGTGGGTGTGGGTGTGGGTGTGGGTGTGGGTGTGGGTGTGGGTGAGTGTGGGTGTGGGTGTGGGTGTGGGTGTGGGTGTGAGTGTGGTGGATGTTTCAGTGGGAGTGGGTGGTGTGGGTGTGGGTGGCTGTGGTGTGGGTGTGGGTGTGTGTGGGTGTGGGTGTGGGTGTGGTGTGAGTGTGGGTGTGGGTGTGGGTGTGGAGTGTGGGTGTGGGTGTGGGTGTGGGTGTAGGTGTGGGTGGGTGGTGTGGGTGTGGTGTGGTGTGATGTGGTGTGGTGTGGGTGGGTGTGGGGTGTGGTGTGGCTGTAGGTGTGGCTGTGAGTGTGTGAGGTGGGTGTAGGTGTGGGTGTGGGTGTGGGTGTGGTGTGGGTGTGGGTGGGTGTGGGTGTGGGTGTGGGTGTGGGTGGGTGTGGGTGTGGGTGTGGTGTGGGTGGGTGTGGGTGTGGGTGGGTGTGGGTGTGTGTGTGGGTGTGGGTGTGGGTGGGTGTGGGTGTAGGTGTGGGTGTGGGTGTGGGTGAGGTAGGTGTGGGTGTGGGTGTGGTGTGGGTGGGTGTGGGTGTGGGTGGGTGTGGGTGGGTGGGTGTGGGTGTGAGTGTGGTGGATGTTTCAGTGGGTGTGGGTGTGGGTGGGTGTGGTGTGGGTGTGGGTGTGGGTGGGTGTGTGTGTGGGTGTGGGTGGGTGTGGGTGGGTGGGTGTGGGTGTGAGTGTGGTGGATGTTTCAGTGGGTGTGGGTGTGGGTGGGTGTGGGTGTGGGTGTGGGTGTGGGTGGGTGTGGTGTGGGTGTGGGTGGGTGTGGGTGTGGGTGGGTGTGGGTGTGGGTGTGGGTGTGGTGGATGTTTCAGTGGGTGTGGGTGTGGGTGTGGGTGTGGGTGTGGGTGTGGGTGTGGGTGGGTGTGGCTGTGGGTGTGGGTGTGGGTGGGTGTGGGTGGGTGTGGCTGTGGGTGTGGCTGTGGGTGTGGGTGTGGGTGTGGGTGGGAGCGTGGGTGTGGTGGATGTTTCGGTGGCAGTGGGGGCTTCCTGGCACCCCGGAGCCACCAGGGAGCCGGGCTGGCACCTGGGCGTGTTCACCTGGGGAACAGAGGGGTCCAGGGAGAGCTCAGAGCCCCTGACCCCTGAGTGACCCCTGAGTGACCCGAGTGACCCTGAGTGACCTGTGAGTGACCCCTGAATGACCCCCTGAGTGACCCTGAGTGACCTGTGAGTGACCTGTGAGTGACCCCTGAGTGACCCCTGAGTGACCCTGAGTGACCTGTGAGTGACCCTGAGTGAGCCATGAGTGACCCATAAGTGACCCTGAGTGACCTGTGATTGACCCCTGAGTGACCCCTGAGTGACCCTGAGTGACCTGTGAGTGACCCTGAGTGAGCCATGAGTGAACCATAAGTGACCACGAGTGACCATGAGTGACCCCTGAGTGACCCCAAGAGACCTGTGAGTGACCCATGAATGACCCGAGTGACCTGTGAGTGACCCCTGAGTGACCTGTGAGTGACTCCTGAGTGACCCCAAGAGACCCGTGAGTGAGCCATGAATGACCCGAGTGACCTGTGAGTGACCCTGAGTGACCCATGAATGACCCCTGAGCCGATCCCTGACTGACCCATGAGTGACCCATAAGTGACCCCTGAGTGACACTAAGTTACCCGAGTAACCTCTGAGTGACCCCTGAGTGACCCTCACGTCACCCGTAAGTGATGTATTAGTGACCCCTGAGTGACCCATGAATGACCCTGAGTGACCCCTGAGTGACCCCTGCGTGACCCTGCGTGACCTGTGCCAGATCTGATGCCCGAGAACGTGGTGGAGGAGAAGATCAAGCAGCTGGACCTGAACATGGTGATGGCCGAGATCCGCGAGGGAGGGGCGGCCGGGGGCGCAGTGGAGGTGAGGATGGGGGTGGGGATGGGGGTGGGGATGGGGGTGGGGGTAGGGGTGGGGATGGGGATGAGGATGAGGATGGGGATGGGGATGGGGATGAGGGTGAGGTGAGGATGAGGAGGATGAGGATGAGGATGAGGATGAGGATGGGGATGGGGATGAGATGAGATGGGGATGAGGATGAGGATGGAGATGAGGATGAGGATGAGGATGGGGATGGGGATGGGGATGGAGATGAGATGGGGATGAGGATGAGGATGAGGATGAAAATGAGGATGAGGATGAGGATGAGGATGAGGATGAGGATGAGGAGGGTCTGCAGCCCCCAGCCCGTGGGAGCAGCCCCTCCCCCCGACCCCTCCTGCTGATCCCTGCCCAGGTACTCCGAGGTTTCCTTCCTGGAGCTCGACAAGTTCCTGGAGGACGTCAGGTGGGTGGGAGCGGCAAGTTCTGTGTGATACCCGGGGCTGTGGGGGTGGGGGTGGACAGGGAGTGTCCCTGATGTCCCCTGTCCCCATGGTGACCTCGGGCTGGGGAGCATACAATCCATGCTCCATCCTTGTTCCCATTCCTGTTCCATCCCTGTTCCCATCCCTGTTCCCATCCCAGTTCCATCCCTGTTCCCATCCCTGTTCCATCCCTGTTCCATCCCTGTTCCATCCCTGTTCCATCCCTGTTCCCATCCCTGTTCCATCCCTGTTCCATCCCTGTTCCATCCCTGTTCCATCCCTGTTCCCATCCCTGTTCCCATCCCTGCTCCATCCCTGTTCCCATCCCTGTTCCATCCCTGTTCCATCCCTGTTCCCATCCCAGTTCCATCCCTGTTCCATCCCTGTTCCATCCCTGTTCCATCCCTGTTCCCATCCCAGTTCCATCCCTGTTCCATCCCTGTTCCATCCCTGTCCCATCCCACATCCAGCTCTCCCCATTCCCTCAGGGATGGGTTCACCTCTTTCTCCCTCTTTCCCAGGAATGGGATTTACCCCCTGATGAACTTCGCTGTCTCTCGCCCCCTCGCCCTCCCCCGAGCCCTGTCCCAGCCCCAGGAGGATCCCCAAAAAGCCAAAACTCCCACGCCAGAGCCCTTCGACGTGGAGACCAGGAAGGTGAGGCCAGGGCCAGGTGAGAGCCAGGCAGGGGACGGGAATTGGGGACAGGAATTGGGAATTTGGGACAGGAATTGGGATTTGGGGACAGTAACTGGGATTTGGGGCAGGGGCAGGAATTGGGAGGGACAGGAATTTGGGACAGGAATTGGGGTTTGGGGACAGGAACTGGGAATTGGGGCAGGGACAGGAATTGGGGAGGGACAGGAATTGTGGCGGGGACAGAAATTTGGAATTGGGGGCAGGAATTGGGATTTGGGGACAGGAACTGGGAATTGGGGCAGGGACAGGAATTGGGGAGGGGACAGGAATTGGGAATTGGGGACAGGAATTGGGGTTTGGGGACAGGAACTGGGAATTGGGGCAGGGACAGGAATTGTGGCGGGGACAGGAATTGGGAGTGGGGACAGGAATTGGGATTTGGGGACAGGAATTGGGGTGGGGACAGGAATTGGGAATTGGGGTGGGGACAGGAATTGGGAATTTGGGACAGGAATAGGGAACTGGGGTGGGGATGGGGATTGGGAGGGGACAGGAATGGAGAATTGGGGCAGGGACAGGAATTGGGGAGGGACAGGAATTGGGAATTGGGAAGGGGACAGGAATTTGGAATTGGGGACAGGAATTGGGATTTGGGGACAGGAATTGGGGTGGGGACAGGAATTGGGAATTGTGGTGGGGATAGGAATTGGGGCGGGAGAGGAACTGGGAATTGAGGGGAGAACAGGAATTGGGAATTTGGGTCAGGAATTGGGAATTAGGGTGGGGACAGGAACTGGGAATTGGGAGTGGGGCAGGGACAGGAATTGGGCTGGGGACAGGAATTGGGAATTTGGGACAGGAATAGGGAACTGGGGTGGGGACAGGGATTGGGGAGGGGACAGGAATGGAGAATTGGGGCAGGGACAGGAATTGGGGAGGGGACAGGAACTGGGAATTTGGGACAGGAATTGGGATTTGGTGACAGGAACCAGGAATTGGGGCAGGGACAGGAATTGGGGAGGGACAGGAACTGGGAATTTGGGACAGGAATTGGGATTTGGTGACAGGAACCAGGAATTGGGGCAGGGACAGGAATTGGGGAGGGGACAGGAATTGGGGTGAGAGGGGACAGGAACTGAGGAGGGGACAGGAATTGGGAATTGGGGACAGGAATTTGGAATTGGGGACAGGAACTGGGAATTGGGGCAGGGACAGGAATTGGGGAGGGGACAGGAATTGGGGCGGGGACAGGAATTTGGAATTGGGGACAGGAATTGGGATTTGGGGACAGGAATTGGGGTGGGGGACAGGAATTGGGGCGGGGACAGGAATTTGGAATTGGGGACAGGAACTGGGAATTGGGGTGGGGACAGAAATTGGGGTAGATACCGGAGTTGGGATTTGGGGACAGGAATTGGGAATGGGGTGGGGGCAGAAATTGGGGTAGATACCGGAATTGGGATTTGGGGACAGGAATTGGGAATTGGGGTGGGGGCAGCTCCATCCCACCTCTGCTGCCAGACACGGCCCAGGGGACAGCGGGGAGAGCAGGGACGGGGTTTGAAAAGGAATTTTAAATGCAGGAGGCATTCCAAATCCAGTAGGAATTCCAAACACAGTAGGAATTCCAAACCCAGTAGGAATTCTAAATTCAGTAGAAATTCCAAATAATTCAGTAGGAATTCCAAATTCAGGAAGAACTGCAAATTCAGGAGGAATTCCAAATTCAGCAGGAATTCCAAACCCAGTGAGAATTAGGAATTCCAGATCCAGCCAGAATTAGGAATTCCAATCCCAGCAGGAATTAGGAATTCCAAACACAGTCAGAATTAGGAATTCCAAACCCAGCAGGAATTAGGAATTCCAAACACAGCATGAATTAGGAATTCCAAACACAGCATGAATTAGGAATTCCAAATCCAGTCGGAATTAGGAATTGCAGACCCAGCAGGAATTAGGAATTCCAAATCCAGTCGGAATTAAGAATTCCAGGCCCAGCAGGAATTAGGAATTCCAAACACAGTCAGAATTAGGAATTACAGACCCAGCAGGAATTAGGAATTCCAAATCCAGCAGGAATTAGGAATTCCAAACACAGTCAGAATTAGGAATTCCAGGCCCAGCAGGAATTAGGAATTCCAGACCCAGTCAGAATTAGGAATTCCAAACACAGTCAGAATTAGGAATTCCAGATCCAGTCAGAATTAGGAATTCCAGACCCAGTGAGAATTAGGAATTCCAAATCCAGTCAGAATTAGGAATTCCAGACCCAGTGAGAATTAGGAATTCCAAATCCAGTCAGAATTAGGAATTCCAGACCCAGTCGGAATTAGGAATTCCAGACCCAGTGAGAATTAGGAATTCCAGACCCAGCAGGAATTAGGAATTCCAAACCCAGTCAGAATTAGGAATTCCAGACCCAGTCAGAATTAGGAATTCCAGGCCCAGCAGGAATTAGGAATTCCAGACCCAGTCAGAATTAGGAATTCCAGACCCAGCAGGAATTAGGAATTCCAAACCCAGTCAGAATTAGGAATTCCAGACCCAGTCAGAATTAGGAATTCCAGGCCCAGCAGGAATTAGGAATTCCAGACCCAGCAGGAATTAGGAATTCCAGACCCAGCAGGAATTAGGAATTGCAGGCCCAGGGGAGCTGCCAGCCCCGGGCTGACCCCAGCTGTTCCCAGGTGGTGCAGATGCAGTGCAACATGGAGCTGAACGAGGACAAGAGCCAGTGGCACGTGAGCAGCGGGATCGGGATCGGGATCGGGATCGGGATCGGGATCGGGATCGGGATCGGGATCGGGATGGGGATCGGGATGGGGATCGGGATCGGGATTGGGATCGGGATCGGGATGGGGATCGGGATTGGGATCGGGATCGGGATTGGGATCGGGATGGGGATGGGGATGGGGATCGGAGATTGGGATGGGGATGGGGATGGGGATCAGGATCGGGATCGGGATCAGGATTGGGATAGGGATTAGGATTGGGATGGGGATGGGGATCGGGATCGGGATTGGGATCGGGATTGGGATGGGGATTGGGATCAGGATAGGGATTAGAATCAGGATTGGGATCGGGATCGGGATCGGGATCAGGATGGGGATCAGAGATCGGGATGGGGATCGAGATCGAGATGGGGATGGGGATCGGGATTGGGATGGGGATCGGGATTGGGATCGGGATGGGGATGGGGATGGGGATTGGGATTGGGATGGGGATAGGGATGGGGATCGGGATTGGGATGGGGATCGGGATTGGGATGGGGATCGGGATGGGGATTGGGATGGGGATTGGGACCGGGATCGGGATCGGGATTGGGATCGGGATCAGGATGGGGATTGGGATGGGGATTGGGATGGGGATCGGGATGGGGATTGGGATCGGGATCGGGATCGGGATTGGGATCGGGATGGGGATTGGGATGGGGATTGGGATGGGGATTGGGATCGGGATTGGGATGGGGATCGGGATTGGGATGGGGATTGGGATGGGGATGGGGATCGGGATCGGGATCGGGATGGGGATTGGGATGGGGATGGGGATTGGGATTGGGATGGGGATTGGGGGTTGGGGGTTGGGGGTTGTGGATTGGGGATTGAGGATTGAGATTTGAGATTGAGATTGAGATTAAAATTGAAATTGAAATTGAAATTGAAATTGAAATTGAAATTGAAATTGAAATTGAAATTGAAATTAAAATTGCTATGCGAGTTGAGACGGGAATTAAGATTAGGATTGGGATTGGGATTGGGATTGGGATTGGGATTAGGATTAGGATTGGGATTGGGATTGGGATTGGGATTGGGATTGGGATTGGGATTAGGATTAGGATTAGGATTAGGATTAGGATTAGGATTAGGATTAGGATTAGGATTGGGATTAGGATTAGGATTAGGATTGGGATTGGGATTGGGATTGGGATTGGGATTGGGATTGGGATTAGGATTGGGATTGGGATTGGGATTGGGATTAGGATTAGTATTAGGATTAGGACTGGGATTAGGATTGGGATTGGGATTGGGATTGGGATTGGGATTGGATTGGGATTAGGATTGGGATTGGGATTGGGATTAGGATTATGATTAAGATTAGGATTAGGATTAGGATTAGGATTAGGATTAGGCTGTGAAATGGAGCTGGGAAAAGGGGCTGGGAAAATGGGGATGGGGAAATGGAACTGAAGGCTGAGAAATGGGATTGGGGAATCACATCCCTGCTCTGCCCAGAGCTCCCAGTCCCAGCCCTGAGCTCCCAGTCCCGCCCAGAGCTCCCAGTCCCAGCGCTGGGATGTTCAGGCTCTCTCCTCTCCCCAGCTCACGCTGCTGCTCATCCTGGAGGACAAACTGCACCGACAGCTCAGCTACGACCTGCTGCCCAGTACGTGCATTCCTCCTTTCCTTTCCTTTCCTTTCCTTTCCTTTCCTTTCCTTTCCTTTCCTTTCCCTTTCCTTTCCTTTCCTTTCCTTTCCTTTTCCTTTCCTTTCCTTTCCTTTCCTTTCCTTTCCTTTCCTTTCCTTTCCTTTCCTTTCCTTTCCTTTCCTTTCCTTTCCTTTCCTTTCCTTTCCTTTCCTTTCCTTTCCTTTCCTTTCCTTTCCTTTCCTTTCCTTTCCTTTCTCCTTCCCCTTCCCCTTCCTTTTCTTTTCCCTTTTCCCCTTTCCCCTTTTCGCTTTTTGCTTTTTGCTTTTTGCTTCCCCTTTTTCCTTTTCCCTTTTTCCTTTTCCCTTTTTCTTTCCCTTTTTCCTTTCCTTTTACCCTTTTTCCTTTTCCCTTTTCCCTTCCACTTTTCCTTTTCCCCTCCAGCTTTTCCTTTTCCCTTTCCCTTTTTCCTTTCTTATTTTCTTTTTCCTTTCCCGTTTCCCATTTCCTTCCCCTTTTTCTTTTTCCTTCCCTTTTCCTTCCCCTTTTCCCTTTCCTTTTTCTTTCTATTTTCCTTTTCCTTCTCTTTTCCCCCTCACTTTTCCCTTTCCTTTTTCCTTCCCCTTTTCCTTTCCCTTTCCCTTTTTCCTTTCTTTTTTCCTTTTCCCTTTCCTCCCACACTGGTCCAGGGGCGATCCCAGAGCTCCATTCCCACAGGACACACAGTGGCCCAAATTCCCTCCCAGAACTGGGAATGGTGCTGGGAGCTGCTCCTTCCCAGCCAAAATTCCCTCCCAGAACTGGGAATGGTGCTGGGAGCTGCTCCTTCCCAGCCAAAATTCAGCTCCAGGAGCTGTGTCCGTGCTCAGCTTCTCCTGCTCCTGTCTCTGCAGCTGACAACTCCAAGGACTTGGCCACGGAGCTGGTGCATTATGGATTCATCCACGAGGTGAGTCCCCAAACGCTGTCCCTGCTGTCCCCAAATCCTGTCCCCAAATCCTGTCCCCAAATCCTGTCCCTCATGTCTTTAAATCCTGTCCCTGCTGTCCCCAAACCCTGCCCCCAAACCTTGTCCCCAAACCCTGCCCCCAATCCTGTTCCCAAATTCTGTCCCCAAACCCTGCCCCAAATCCTGTCCCTGCTGTCCCCAAACCCTGCCCCAAATCTTGTCCCCAAATTCTGTCCCCAAATCCTGTCCCAAACCCTGTCCCCAATCCTGTCCTTGCTGTCCCTAAATCCTGTCCCCAAATCCTGTCCCCCAATCCTGTCCCCCAATCCTGTCCCTGCTCCCCAAACTCTGTCCCCAAATCCTGTCCCCCAATCCTGTCCCCCAATCCTGTCCATGCTCCCCCAGACCCTGTCCCCAAATCCTGTCCCCAAACCCAGAGCTCCTCCAGCACAGGCAGGGCTGGGATTTCTGCTCCCCTTGTGGCACGTGCTAATTAGCTGGACCTTAATTAACTCTGAGTGGGAGCACCCAGGGAAGGAGGCTGATTCCTCACTTAAGGGACCACTCAATCATTAATTTTTAGAGAAGACCTCCAAGGTTATTGATCACGCTGATGACATCAGTGAGGGATTTTCACAGATCCCTCCTGAGCTGCTCCCTCTGCTCCTGTCTCTGCTCCCAGATCCCAAATCTGCTGTCCCCTCCTGGCAGGGAGTTGGGCAGAGCCAGAAATTCCCCCTGAGCCTCCTCTGCTCCAGGCTGAGCCCCTTCCCCAGGTTCTGAGCCTCTCCTGGGGCTCCAGACCCTTCCCCACCTCCTGATCCTCTCCTGGGGCTCCAGCCCCCTCCCCAGCTCCCCCAGCCCCTCCTTTTCTCCAGGCTGAGCCCCTTCCCATTTCCCTCAGGAATTCTCCAACCTCTTCCCATTTCCCTCAGGAATTCTTCAGGCCTTTCCCAGCTCCCTCAGGAGTTCTCCAGCCTCTTTCCCAGCTCCCTCAGGAATTTTCCAGACCCTTCCCGACCTCCTGAGCCTCTCCTGGGGCTCCAGCCCCCTCCCCAGCTCCCCCAGCCCCTCCTTTTCTCCAGGCTGAGCCCCTTTCCAGCTCTCTCAGGAATTCTCCAACCTCTTCCCATTTCCCTCAGGAATTCTTCAGCCCCTTCCCCACCTCCTGAACCTCTCCTGGTGCTCCAGACCCTTCCCCATTTCCCTCAGGGATTCTCCAGCCCCTTCCCCACTTCCCCCAGCCCCTTCCCCAGCTCCCTGAGCCCCTCCTGGGGCTCCAGCCCTTTCCCACCTCCCCCAGCCCCTTCCCCAGCTCCCTGAGCCCCTCCTGGTGCTCCAGCCCTTCCCCAGCTTCCCCAGGAATTCTCCAGCCCCTTCCCCAGCTCCCTGAGCCCCTCCAGGTGCTCCAGCCCTTCCCCAGCTTCCCAGGAATTCTCCAGCCCCTTCCCCACCTTCCTGAGCCCCTCCAGGTTCTCCAGCCCCTTCCCCACCTCCCCCAGACCCTTCCCCAGCTCCCTGAGCCCCTCCTGGGGCTCCTTTCCCCCGTTCCCCCCTGCCCTGGACTCTCTCCAGCCCCCCCAATCCTGTCCCTGGTGCCCCAGCACAGGGACAGCTCAGGGCTGGGGCTGGGGGAGGATTTTGGGACGCCCCAGGCAAGGGAGGATTGGTGCCTGTTGGGTTTCAGGACGACTGTGAGAAGCTGGCCACGTTCCTGGAGAGTGCCTTCCACAAGCACCGCTGCCAGGCGCTGTGAGCCGGGCCGTGCCAGGGGTCCCCAAAAACGGCCAGGGTGGGATCCCCAAACGGCCAGGGTGGGATCCCCAAACTGCCAGGGTGGATGGAGGATCCCAAAAACTGCCTGAATTGAATGGAGGATCCCAAAAACTGCCTGAATTGAATGGGGATCCCCAAACTGCCAGGGTGGGATCCCAAAACTGCCAGGGTGGAAGATCCTAAAACTGCCTGGATGGAGGATCCCAAAAACTGCCAGGCTGGAGTGGGGATCCCAAAAACTGACAGGATGGAGGATCCCAAAAACTGCCTGAATGGAATGGGGATCCCAAGAACTGCCTGAATGGGAGATCCCAAAAACTGCCTGGATGGAGGATCCTAAAACTGCTTGAATGGGAGATCCCAAAAACTGCCTGAATGAGGGATCCCAAAAACTGCCAGGGTGGGATGGGGGATCCCAAAAACTGCCTGGATGGAGGATCCCAAAAACTGCCTGAATGGAATGGGGGATCCCAAAAACTGCCTGGATGGAATGGGGATCCCAAGAACTGCCTGGATGGAATGGGGATCCCAAAAACTGCCTGAATGGAAGATCCTAAAACTGCCTGAATGGGAGATCCCAAAAATTGCCAGGATGGGGATCCCAAAAACTGCCAGGATGGGGATCCCAAATGGAAGATCCTGAGCCACCCAAGGGCAGCAGGACTCACCTGGCCCTGGGCCAACGGGGATTTGCCCAATCCAGGCTCTGGGAAGGAAACAGAAATGCAAACAGCAGGAACTGCAAATAAACAAAGAGCAGGGATTGCAAACAGGAGGAATTGCATATAAACAAACCCCAGGAATTGCAAACAGACAGCAGGAATTGCAAATAAACAGCAGGAATTGCAAACACACAGCAGGAATTGCAAATAAACAAACACCAGGAATTGAAAACAGACAGCAGGAATTGCAAACAGGAGGAATTGCATATAAACAAACCCCAGGAATTGCAAACAAACACCAGGAATTGCAAACACACACCAGGAATTGCAAACAGACAGCAGGAATTGCACACAAATACAGGAACTGAAAACAAACCAACAGGAGGAATTGCAAACAAACCCCAGGAATTGCAAACAAACCCCAGGAATGGCAAACCAACAGCAGGAATTGCAAACACACAGCAGGAATTGCAAACAGGAAGAATTGCAAACAAACCCCAGGAATTGCAAACAAACACCAGGAATGGCAAACCAACAGCAGGAATTGCAAACAGACAGCAGGAACTGCACACAAATACAGGAATTGCAAACAAACCAACAGCAGGAATTGCAAATAAACCCCAGGAATTGCAAACAAACACAGGAATGGCAAACACACACACCAGGAATGGCAAACACACACCAGGACTTGCAAATAAACACAGGAATTGCACACAAACACCAGGAATTGCACACAAACACCAGGAATTGCAAATAAACAAACACAGGAATTGCAAACAAACACAGGAATTGCAGTCAAACACAGGAATTGCACACAAACACCAAGGATTGCACACAAACAGCAGGAATGGCAAATAAACACCAGGAATTGCAAATAAACAAACCCCAGGAATTGCAAATAAACAAAAAAATTCATCCCAGGCCGTTGGGAACTGTGCTCTGCTCAGGCACCTCTGCTTGTGCTGCAGGACTCCCATGGGATGTTTCCCTCTGGGAATGATCAAAGCTCCCAGAGCTGCTTTTTTTCCCTCTTTGCCATCTGGACTGGTCCTTGCTGAGGGCAGGAGGAGGCTGGTGCAGCCTCCCCTCTGCCACATTGCATCCCAGCCCTGAATTTCTGTGCTGCCTGTGCTCAGAACCCTCACCCTGAGTGGGATTGTGAGCTGGATGGGAAATGACTCGAGAGGGAATCACAGAAATCCTGACCCTGTCATCCCCCAGCTCCTCCTGCAGCCTTCCAAAATCTTCCAGAAAAAGCCCTGGGGGCTCTTGCCCCCTCTCTGACTGCAGTCAGTCCCTGGCTGGGATGGCAGAATCAGCACCAGGGCTGCCCCTGTGCCTGGCACAGCTGGGGAGGAGTGAGAACAGGAGCTGGCAGGGGCTGTGTGGGGCTGCTGCTCTGTGCAGGAGAGCTGATCCAAAACCCTGCTCTGTGCTCTGAAATCCTGCTCCTGTTGTGCCAGGAGAGCTGATCCAAAACCCTGCTCTGTGCTTGAAATCCTTCTCCTCCTGTGCCAGGGAGAGATGATCCAAAACCCTGCTCTGTGCTTGAAATCCTTCTCCTCCTGTGCCAGGGAGAGATGATCCAAAATCCTGCTCTGCTCTGTGAAATCCTGCTCTGTGCTTTGCCAGGAGAGCTGATCCAAAATTCTGCTCTGTGCTCTGAAATCCTGCTCTGTGCTGTGCCAGGAGAACTGATCCAAAATCCTGCTCTGCTCTGTGAAATCCTGCTCTGTGCTATGCCAGGAGAACTGATCCAAAATCCTGCTCTGTGCTCTGAAACCCTGCTCCTGCTGTGCCAGGTAAAACTGGCTCTGAAATCCTGCTCTGTGCTGTGCCAAGAAAAAGATCTGAAACCCTGCTCTCTGCTTGAAATCCTGCTCGTGCTGTGCCATAGGAAATTTGCTCTGAAATCCTGCTCTGTGCTGTGCCAGGGAGAGCTGATCCAAAATCCTGCTCTGTGCTTGAAATCCTGCTCCTGCTGTGCCAGGCAAAACTGGCTCTGAAATCCTGCTCTGTGCTCTGAAATCCTGCTCTCTGCTTGAAATCCTGCTCTGTGCTGTGCCAGGGAGAGCTGATCTGAAATCCTGCTCCTGCTGTGCCAGGCAAAACTGGCTCTGGCATCCTGCTCTGTGCTAGCATTCTGTGCCAGTGCTTATCCTGCTCTGTGCTGGGCCAGGGAAAACTGATCTGAAATCCTGCTCTGTGCTTGAAATCCTGCTCTGCTCAGTGCCAGTGCTGCTCCTGCTGTGCCAGGCAAAACTGATCTGAAATCCTGCTCTGTGCTTGAAATCCTGCTCTGCTCTGTGCCAGTGCTGCTCCTGCTGTGCCAGGCAAAACTGATCTGAAATCCTGCTCTGTGCTTGAAATCCTGCTCCTGCTGTGGCACTGCTGCTCCTGCTGTTCCAGGGAAAAGTGGCTCTGAAATCCTGCTCTGTGCTGGTGCTGCTCCTGCTGCTCCTGCTGTGCCAGGCAAAGCTGATCTGATATCCTGATATCCATAGGAAACTGGCTCTGATATCCTGCTCTGTGTTGTGAAATCCTGCTCTGTGCTGTGCCAGGGAAATCTGCCCCTGGCATTCCTGCTCTGTGCTGTGCCAGGCAAAACTGATCTGAAATCCTGCTCTGTGCCACTGCTGCTGTGGCTGTGCCAGGGAAAACTGATCTGAAATCCTGCTCTGTGCTGGTGCTGCTCCTGGCTGTGCCAGGGAAATCTGCCCCTGGCGTCCTGCTGGTGCTCTGTGCTGCTGCTGCTGCTCAGACTCTGCTCTGGTGCTGTCCTGGTGATCTGCACCACGCTGCTGTTCTGTGCCACTGCTCTGTGCTGGTGCTGCTCCTGCTGTGCAGGGAAATCCAGCTCTGGCATCCTGCTCTGTGCTGTGCCAGTGTTCTGTGCTGGTGCTGGTCCTGCTGCTCAGATTGTGTTGAGGAAATCCTGCTCTGTGCTGTGTCAGGGAAACTGGCTCTGAAATCCTGCTCTGTGCTGTGCCAGTGCTGCTCCTGCTGCTCAGACTGTGCTGTGGAAATCCTGCTCTGTGCTGAGCCAGGGGAATCCAGCTCTGAAATCCTGCTCTGTGCCAGTGCTGCTCCTGCTGTGCAGGGAAATCCAGCTCTGGCATCCTGCTGCTGTTCTGTGCCAGAGCTCTGTGTCAGTGCTGCTCCTGCTGTGCCAGGGAAAACTGGCTCTGGCATCCTGCTCTGTGCTCCCCTGTGCTGGTGCTGCTCCTGCTGTGCCAGAGAAATCTGTCCCTGGCATCCTGCTCTGTGCTGAGCCAGTGCTGCTCCTGCTGAGCCAGGGGAAACTGGCTCTGAAATCCTGCTCTGTGCTGAGCCAGGGGGATCCAGCAATGAAATCCTGCTCTGTGCTGAGCCAGGGGGATCCAGCAATGAAATCCTGCTCTGTGCTGGTGCTGCTCCTGCTGCTCAGACTGTGCTGGGGAAATCCTGCTCTGGTTCTGCACCACGCTGCTGTCCTGTGCCACTGCTCTGTGTCAATGCTGCTCCTGCTGTGCCAGTGAAATCTGGCTCTGAAATCCTGCTCTGTGCTGAGCCAGTGCTGCTCTTGCTGCTCCCACTGTGCCAGGGAAAAATGATCTGAAATCCTGCTCTGTGCTCTGTGCTGGTGCTGCTCCTGCTGTGCCAGGGAAATCTGTCCCTGGCATCCTGCTCTGGCTATGCCAGGGAAAATTGATCAGAAATCCTGCTCTGTGCTGTGCCAGGCAAAACTGATCTGAAGTCCTGCTCTGTGCTCTGTGCTGGTGCTGCTCCTGCTGTGCCAGGAGAATCCAGCTCTGAAATCCTGCCTGGGCTAAGTGCTGCTCCTGCTGTGCCAGGGAAATCTGTCCCTGGCATCCTGCTGGTGCTGTGCCAGGCAGAACTGATCTGAAATCCTGCTCTGCTCTCTGCTGTGCTGGTGCTGCTCTGGCTTTGCCAGGGAAATCTGCCCCTGGCATCCTGCTGCTGCGCTGTGCCATAGGAAATTGGCTCTGAAATCCTGCTCTGTGCTGTGCCAGTGCTGCATTCCCAGCCCAGGCTGCATTTCCATCCTGTGCTGCGTTCCTGGCTGTGCTGAATCCCAGCTGTGCCAATGTTCCACCCTGAAAATCGCCAAACCAATAAAGCAGCCAGTCCAGCCCCGCTGCAGGGCTCTGCTCCTCATTCCTGACTGCACTGGGACCGGGGGGCTCAGGGGATCCCCAGTTCCAGGCGTTCCAGCACGTCCCAGCCCCGCTGTGGCACTTCCTAAAGCTGCCCCTGCCATCAACCCATGGATCTGAGCCTGCCCTTGGAGACCTTCAGTGGCCCAAAATCCCAAAATCCATGGATTTAACAGGATCTGACCCTGCAATTCCCTGCCCTTGGTGACTTTTAGTGGTCCAAAATCCCAAAATCCGTGACTTTAACAGGATCTAACCCTGCAATTCCCTGCTCTTGGTGACCTTCAGTGGTCCAAAATCCCAAAATCCGTGACTTTAACAGGTTCTAACCCTGCAATTCCCTGCTCTTGGTGACTTTTAGTGACCCAAAATCCACAAATCCATGGATTTAACAGGATCAGACCCTGCAATTCCCTGCTCTTGGTGAATTTTAGTGACTCAAAATCCACAAACCCGTGGATTTAACAGGATCTAACCCTGCAATTCCCTGCTCTTGGTGACTTTTAGTGGCCCAAAATCCCATAAATCCGTGGATTTAACTGGATCTGACCCTGCTATTCCCTGCCCTTGGAGAATTTTAGTGACCCAAAATCCCAAAATCAATGGATTTAACAGGATCTAACCCTGCAATTCCCTGCCCTTGGTGACCTTCAGTGGCTCAAAATCCACAAATCCGTGGATTTAACAGGATCTAACCCTGCAATTCCCTGCCCTTGGTGACCTTCAGTGGCTCAAAATCCACAAATCCATGGATTTAACAGGATCTCACCCAGCTACCCTGCCCTTGGTGAATTTTAGTGACTCAAAATCCACAAATCCATGGATTTAACAGGATCTGACCCTGCTATTCCCTGCCCTTGGTGAATTTTACTGACCCAAAATCCCCAAATCCGTGGATTTAACAGATTCTAACCCTGCAATTCCCTGCCCTTGGTGAATTTTAGTGACCCAAAATCCACAAATCCGTGGATTTAACAGGATCTAACCCTGCAATTCCCTGCCCTTGGTGAATTTTAGTGACTCAAAATCCACAAATCCATGGATTTAACAGGATCTAACCCTGCAATTCCCTGCCCTTGGTGACTTTTAGTGGCCCAAAATCCCAAAATCCATGGATTTAACAGGATCTAACCCTGTCTGACCCTGCAAACAGAAACACAAACAGAACCAAGAGAAGGGGCACAGACACTGGGATGGGGATGTGATAATTTATAAATAATTCCTGTGAATCACAGAAGTTTTGGAGTTTGTATAAACCAGAATATTAAAAAAAAAAACCAACCCAAAAACATGGACCTAAATAAAGGGAAATATCTGATTAAACCCCCTCTGTTTAAATCCCCTGTGATAATTGATAAATTATTTGTGTTAATCACAGTTTTGGAGTTTGTATAAACCAGAATACTTTAAAAAAATAATAAAAAATAACATGGACTTAGATCCAGGGAAATGTATTGTTATAAATGAGAAAGAAAGTCTTGACATTCAGCAAAATTTAGATTGTTCTATTACACAAAGGCAGGAAATCTGATTCTGCAAAAAAACCTTTCAGACTGTGGAAAACCCTTTTTAAAATTTCTTTTCCAAACTGGTATCCACAATATGATAATATGATTAACACGAATCATTTATCAATTATCACACACAATATTGATAACAAGGGGATTTAAACAGAGTGAGGTTAATCAGATATTTCCCTTTATCTAGATCTGTGTTTTTCTTATTTTTTTTTCTTATTTTAAGTATTCTGGTTTAGACAAACTCCAAAACTTCTGTGATTAACAGGAATCATTTATAAATTATCACATTCCCATCGCGGTGTATGTGCCCCTTCTCTTGGTTCAGTGTTAATTGATAAATGATTCCTGTTAATCACAGTTTATGAACAAACTGTCTATAAAATAAACCAATCAATATTTTGCTGGATATGGAGATTTTGTTTCTCATTTATAACAGGGACATTTCACTGCAGCCCACCGCCGCTACCGGGGGGTTTCCGCGGCTCCTCCGCCGGTTCCAGGCGGATTTAACACGTTTGATCCCGGTTTAACTGAGTTTAACACATTTTAACCGGTCTGAGCCCGTTTTATGCGGGGCCCGGCCGGTCCCAGCCCTGCCCATGACACCGGCAGCTCGGGATTTTCCCGCAGCGCCGGCAGCGCCATTCCCGCAGCGCTGAGGCCGCAGCGGCCGAACCGAGGCCTGTTCTGTCCGGGCTCGGCCCGCGCCGCGCCTGGGCGCCGCCATCTTCGATCACGTGACACACCCGAACTCTCGCGATACTTGCTCTGGGCAGCGCCCCGCGTAATGCCGCGCCTGGACGCCGCCATCTTCGATCACGTGATACACCGGAATCCTCGCGATACTTTCTCTCGGGATCTTCCCGCGCCTGGGCGCCGCCATCTTCGATCACGTGACACTCGCGAACTCTCGCGATACTTGTTCTCGGCATCGCCCCGCGCGCCCTTTTTCCCGCCGAGATCTCGCGAGCCGCGCGCCGCGGACGGGGAGGACAAGATGGCGGCGACAACGACGATGGCGCTGGTGAGGGGGCGAAGGGAGCGGGAGCGGGCCCGGCTCTGAGGGGAGGCTCCGCTGCGGGAGGGGAAGGAGCCGCTGCCGCCGAGCGCCGGCCCCGCGGGCTCTGCTCAGCCCCCGCCGCTCGCGGGGCTCTGCCGGGCCGCGGGGTCCGGACCCGGCGCTGCGAGCGCTGCTGCTGATGGCTCCTGTTCCCAAACCGGCTCCTGTTCCCGAACCGGCTCCTGTTCCTAAATCAGCTGCTGATGGCTCCTGTTCCCAAATCGGCTCCTGTTCCCAAACCGGCTCCTGTTCCTAAATCCAGCTGCTGTTCCTGGCTCCTGTTCCCAAACCGGCTCCTGTTCCCAAACCGGCTCCTGTTCCCGAACCGGCTCCTGTTCCCCGAACCGGCTCCTGTTCCCCCATCGGCTCCTGTTCCCGAACCGGCTCCTGTTCCCAAATCGGCTCCTATTCCCAAACCGGCTCCTGTTCCCCCATCGGCTCCTGTTCCCCGAACCGGCTCCTGTTCCCAAACCGGCTCCTGTTCCCAAACCGGCTCCTGTTCCCAAACCGGCTCCTGTTCCCAAACCGGCTCCTGTTCCCAAACCGGCTCCTGTTCCCAAATCCGCTGCTGATGTCCCTGTTCCCAAACCGGCTCCTGTTCCCAAACCGGCTCCTGTTCCTAAACCGGCTCCTGTTCCTAAACCGGCTCCTGTTCCTAAACCGGCTCCTGTTCCTAAACCGGCTCCTGTTCCTAAACCGGCTCCTGTTCCCAAATCCAGCTGCTGATGGCTCCTGTTCCCAAACCGGCTCCTGTTCCCAAACCGGCTCCTGTTCCCAAATTGGCTGTTTAAATGTTCCCGAACCGGGCTCCTGTTCCCAAACCAGCTCCTGTTCCCAAATCGGCTCCTGTTCCCGAATTAGCTGTTTAAATGTCCCCAAACCGGCTCCTGTTCCCAAATCCAGCTGCTGATGGCTCCTGTTCCCGAATTAGCTGTTTAAATGTTTGGGATGGGGCTCCTGTTCCCAAATTCCCCCGTTTAAATGCTCGATTTGCGGCTGGGTTTCCCAGATCCAGCGCTGCGAGCGCCGCTGCTGATCGGCTCCTGTTCATAAATTAACCTGTTTAAATGCTGGGATTGGGCTGAATTTCCCAAATCGACTTGTTTCAACGCTGGCTTTTGGGCTGGGTTTCCCAAATTCTCCCGTTTCAATGCTCGGGATTGTGCTGTGTTTCTCAAGTCCATTGCTTGGAACATTCTTTTTGGACTCCTGTTCCCAAATTTTTCTGTTTAAATGCTCGGGTTTGGGGCTGGGTTTCCCAATTTGTCCTGTTTAAATGTTCGGGTTTGTGCTCCTCTTCTCAGATTTTTCTGTTTAAATGTTCGGTTTTAGGCTGAGTTTCCCAAATCCATTGCTTGGAATTCTCCTTTTTGGGTTTCTTTTCCTAAATTTTCCTGTTTAAAGCTCGGGTTTGGGCTGCTGGGCTCAAATCCATTGTTCAAACGCTGCTTTTTGGGCTGATTTTCGCAAATTCTCCTGTTTAAATGCTCAGTTTGGGGCTGGGTTTCCCAAATCCACTTGTTTCAGCGCTGCTTTTGGGCTCCTCTTCCCAAAACCACCTGTTTGAAGCTTGGATTTGGGCTCCTGTTCTCAAATTTTCCTGTTTAAAGCTCGGGTTTGGGCTGCTGGGCTCAAATCCATTGGTTCAAATGCCCTTTTTGGGCTGAGTTTCCCAAATTCTCCTGTTTAAATGCTCCGGTTTGGGCTGCTGTTCTCAGATTTTTCTGTTTAAATGTTCAGTTTGGGGCTGAGTTTCCCAAATCCATTGCTTGGAATTCTCCTTTTTAGGCTCCTGCTCCCAAATTCTCCTGTTTAAATGCTGGGATTGGGCTGAATTTCCCAAATCCATCGGTTCCAACGCTGTTTTTGGGCTGGGTTTGCCAAATTCTCCTGTTTCAATGTTCGGGATTGTGCTGTGCTTCTGAAATCCATTGCCTGGAACATTCTTTTTGGACTCCTGTTCCCAAATTATTCTGTTTAAATGCTCGGGTTTGGGCTCCTGTTCTCAGATTTTTCTGATTAAATGTTCAGCTTTAGGCTGAATTTCCCACATCCATTGGTTCAAACGCTGCTTTTTGGGCTGAGTTTCCCAAATTTTTCTGTTTAAATGTTCGGATTTGGGAAGGGTTTCCCAAATCTTTTGCTTCCAATGCTCCTTTTTAAGCTTCTGTTCCCATATTCTCCTGTTTTAATGCTTGAGTTTAGGTTTCTGTTCCCAAATCCATTGATTCAAATGCTCCTTTTTGGGCTCTTGCTCCCAAATTCTCCTGTTTAAATGTTCAGGTTTGGGCTGAATTTCCCAAATCCATTGGTTCAAGCCTTGCTTTTGGGCTCCTGTTCTCAAATTTTTCTGTTTAAATGCTCAGGTTTGGGTTGAATTTCCCACATCCAGTGCTTCTGATGCTCATTTTTGGGCTGAGTTTCCCAAATCTGCCTGTTTTCATGCTCAGGTTTGGGCTGCTGTTCCCAAATCCATTGGTTCCAGACACCCCTTTTTGGGCTCCTGTTCCCAAATTCTCCTGTTCAAATGCTCAGCTTGGGGCTGGGTTTCCCAAACCCACCCAGATTGTGGTTCTGGGGTCTCTCTGTGGGCTCTGGGATGTTTTTGCAGCTCTCCTGGACGGGCTGTGGGTGTGAGAGAACAGGAATTTCTGGGCTGGGGGTTTTCCTGGGGCTGGGCTGTGAATGCCCAGATCCCAGGGAGCACCAGGCTGGCTCTGTGGCACAGCAGGAATTGATTGTGGGGCTTTTCTCCTGTTTCCCCATTGTTGTTTTCATGGAAAATGTGGGATTTCTGTCAGGAAGAGCTGTGATTCCAGAGCTGGGATGATCCCAGAAGGATTTGTGTGTCCTGGAATTCCTTTGGGGAATTCCCAGGGGTTGGTGCTCCTGTTTATCCCAAAAATAGAATTAACTGTCACTTTGTTTTCTGTCCCATCTTTTTTTAAACCATTTGATTTGGGAATTTCCCAGGTGTGGGGAATCCCTGGGGACACACAGGGACCTCCAGGTGTGGGTAAGGATTTGGGAACAGCCCCTGGGAGTCCATCCCCCATTCCCTGTGCCCAGGGATTTGGGAACAGGAGCTGGGAGTCCATCCCCCATTCCCTGTGCCCCAGGGATTTGGGAACAGGAGCTGGGAGTCCATCCCCCATTCCCTGTGCCCCAGGGATTTGGGAACAGCCCCTGGGAGTCCATCCCCCATTCCCTGTGCCCAGGGATTTGGGAACAGCCCCTGGGAGTCCATCCCCCATTCCCTCTTCCCTCTGGCTCTGGGATCACCTGTTGGGGCTGCTCCAGGTGTGATTCTCAGGGAATGTCTCTGTTCCTGGCTGGTTCCTGGTGTTGGTGCTGGGATCACCTGTTCAGGCTGATCCAGGTGTGATTCTCAGGTGCTCCTGTCTGATCCTGGGTGATTTGTGGTGTTGTGCTGGCTGTGGGATCTGCTCCAGGTGTGATTCTCAGGGAATGTCTCTGTTCCTGAATGGTTCCTGGTGTTATTGGTGGCTCTGGAATCACCTGTTGGGGCTGCTCCAGGTGTGACTCTCAGGGAGTGTCTGATCCTGGATGGTCCCTGGTGTCGGTGCTGGCTCTGGACTCACCTGTTGGGGCTGCTCCAGGTGTGATTTTCAGGGAATGGCTGATCCTGGATGGTCCCTGGTGTTGGTGCTGGGATCACCTGTTCAGGCTGCTCCAGGTGTGATTCTCAGGTGTTCCCATCTGATCCTGGCTGGTTCCTGCTGTTGGTGCTGGCTCTGGGATCTGCTCCAGGTGTGACTCTCAGGAATGTCTGATCCTGGCTGGTTCCTGGTGTTGGTGCTGGGATCACCTGTTGGGGCTGCCCAGGTGTGACTCTCAGTGAATGGCTGTTCCTGGCTGGTTCCTGGTGTTATTGCTGGCTCTGGGCTCACCTGTTGGGGCTGCTCCAGGTGTGACTCTCAGGAGTGCCTGATCCTGGCTGGTTCCTGGTGTTGGTGCTGGCTCTGGGCTCACCTGTTGGGGCTGCTCCAGGTGTGATTCTCAGGGAATGTCTGTTCCTGGCTGGTCCCTGGTGCTGGCTCTGGGCTCACCTGTTCAGGCTGCTCCAGGTGTGACTCTCAGGTGTTCCCATCTGATCCTGGATGGTCCCTGGTGTTGGTGCTGGCTCTGGGCTCACCTGTTGGGGCTGCCCAGGTGTGGGGCCCTTGCTGATCTCTGCAGCCTGGGATGTTGGGCCCTGCTGGGATCCTGCTCCCTGTTCAGCTCCTCATTTCTTGGGTTCCTTCCCACATCCCTTGGGATTTTTCCTTTGCTCTCTCCTGGCAGCCTTTGGGCTCTTCTCCCTGCACTCCGTTCTGCATTCCCAATCCCAGCTGGGTGGCTCATGGTCTGAGCACTGGGGCCACAGCTGGAATCACAGCTGGAATCATGGTCTGAGCGCTGGGATCACAGCTGGAATCACAGCTGGAATCATGGTCTGAGCACTGGGGTCACAGCTGGAATCACAGCTGGAATCATGGTCTGAGCTCTGGGATCACAGCTGGAATCACAGCTGGAATCATGGTCTGAGAAGGGGGTCACAGCTGGAATCATGGTCTGAGCACTGGGATCACAGCTGGAATCACAGCTGGAATCATGGTCTGAGCACCGGGGTCACAGCTGGAATCATGGTCTGAGCACTGGGGTCACAGCTGGAATCACAGCTGGAATCATGGTCTGAGCACTCGGTCACAGCTGGAATCACAGTTCCAGCACTGGGATCCCTGTGCTGCAGTCCCAGTCCAGCACTGGGATCACAGCTCCAGTCCCAGTCCCAGCACTGGGATCACAGCTGCAGTCCCAGTCCCAGCACTGGGATCCCTGTGCTCCAGTCCCAGTCCCAGCACTGGGATCACAGCTGCACTCCCAGTCCCAGCACTGGGATCCCTGTGCTGCAGTCCCAGTCCCAGCACTGGGATCCCTGTGCTGCAGTCCCAGTCCCAGCACTGGGATCCCTGTGCTGCAGTCCCAGTCCCAGCACTGGGATCCCTGTGCTGCAGTCCCAGTCCCAGCACTGGGATCCCTGTGCTGCAGTCCCAGTCCCAGCAGTGGGATCCCTGTGCTGCAGTCCCAGTTCAGCACTGGGATCACAGCTGCAGTCCCAGTCCTAGCACTGGGATCCCTGTGCTGCAGTCCCAGTCCCAGCACTGGGATCCCTGTGCTGCAGTCCCAGTCCCAGCACTGGGATCCCTGTGCTGCAGTCCCAGTCCCAGCACTGGGATCCCTGTGCTGCACTCCCAGTCCCAGCACTGGGATCCCTGTGCTGCAGTCCCAGTTCAGCACTGGGATCACAGCTGCAGTCCCAGTCCTAGCACTGGGATCCCTGTGCTGCAGTCCCAGTCCCAGCACTGGGATCACAGCTGCAGTCCCAGTCCCAGCACTGGGATCCCTGTGCTGCAGTCCCAGTTCAGCACTGGGGTCACAGCTCCAGTCCCAGTCCCAGCACTGGGATCCCTGTGCTGCAGTCCCAGTCCAGCACTGGGATCCCTGTGCTGCAGTCCCAGTCCAGCACTGGGATCCCTGTGCTGCAGTCCCAGTTCAGCACTGGGATCACTGTGCTGCAGTCCCAGTCCAGCACTGGGATCACAGCTCCAGTCCCAGTCTCAGCACTGGGATCCCTGTGCTGCACTCCCAGTCCCAGCACTGGGATCCCTGTGCTGCACTCCCAGTCCCAGCACTGGGGTCCCTGTGCTGCACTCCCAGTCTCAGCACTGGGATCCCTGTGCTGCACTCCCAGTCCCAGCACTGGGATCCCTGTGCTGCACTCCCAGTCCCAGCACTGGGATCCCTGTGCTGCACTCCCAGTCCCAGCACTGGGATCCCTGTGCTGCACTCCCAGTCCCAGCACTGGGATCCCTGTGCTGCAGTCCCAGTTCAGCACTGGGATCCCTGTGCTGCACTCCCAGTCCCAGGAAGCTGCAGTGGGACTGTAACAAGGAGATGGCTCCCAGTGCCTCAGGCAGGGCCAGGTGGGATTTTGGGCAGGAACCTTCCCTGGGAGGGGGGCAGGGCTGGCACAGGTGCCCAGAGCAGTCCCTGGGTCCCTGGCAGTGCCCCTGGGCAGGGCTGGAGCACCTGGGCCAGTGGAGGGTCCCTGCCCTGGCAGGGCTGGCACTGGGTGAGCTTCCAGAGCATTCCAGGGTTCTGGGATTGGGGAGAGTTTCAGAGAAGGATTTAAAGTGACAACTTGGGTGGGCAGAGCTGGAGGGAGCAGTGGGAGGAGAGCACTGATGGTGACACTGGGCAGTGGGTCTGCTGAGGGATGGAGATGCTGGAGCAGGGATGGGGATGATGTGACTGCTCACACAGATCGTGGTTAGAGCCCTGGCAGTGCCCAGCACATCCCTGGGTCTGTGCAGCTGCTGGGATGGCTGTTCCCACAGCCAGAGGAACATCACCTGGGGCAGTGGCACCCAGCTGGCTTGGGGAGGGGATGGAGATGCTGGAGCAAGGATGGGGATGATGTGATTGCTCACACAGATCGTGGTTACAGAGCTCTGGCAGTGCCCAGCACATCCCTGGGTCTGTGAGCTGCTGGGTGGCTCTGCCCACAGCCAGGGCAGCATGACCTGGGGCTGTGGCACACAGCTGGCTTGGGGAGGGGATGGAGATGCTGGAGCAGGGATGGGGATGATGTGACTGCTCACACAGATCGTGGTCACAGAGCCCTGGCAGTGCCCATCCCTGGATCTGTACAATTGCTGGGATGGCTGTTCCCACTGCCAGGGCAGCATGAACTGGGGCTGTGGCACACAGCTGGGTGGGGAGGGGATGGAGATGCTGGAGCAGGGATGGGGATGATGTGATTGCTCACACAGATCGTGGTCACAGAGCCCTGGCAGTGCTCCTGGGTCTGTGAGCTGCTGGGATGGCTGTTCCCACAGCCAGAGGAACATGACCTGGGGCTGTGGCACACAGCTGGGCTTGGGGAGGGGATGGAGATGCTGGAGCAGGGATGGGGATGATCTGACTGCTCACACAGATCGTGGTCACAGAGCTCTGGCAGTGCTCCTGGGTCTGTGAGCTGCTGGGATGGCTGTTCCCACAGCCAGAGGAACATGACCTGGGGCTGTGGCACACAGCTGGGCTTGGGGAGGGGATGGAGATGCTGGAGCAGGGATGGGGATGATGTGATTGCTCACTGAAGTCATGGTTACAGAGCCCTGGCAGTGCTCCTGGGTCTGTGAGCTGCTGGGATGGCTGTTCCCACAGCACCCAGCTGGCTTGGGGAGGCTTTGGGGCTCCACGGGCTGCTCTGGCAAGGAGCAGACAGATCCCAGACCTTTCCTGAGCGCTGTCTCCCCTCAGGGCACGGAGTCCATCAAGATGGAGAACGGGCAAAGCACGGCAGCCAAGCTGGGGCTGCCCCCTCTCACCCCAGAGCAGCAGGAGGCTCTCCAGAAGGTGAGTACAGCTCGGGTCTCACCTGCTGCAGCTGCTGTCGGGGCTGGGGCTGTCTGTGGGAGCCCTGGCACTGCTGGGCTCAGCCCTGCACCTCTGGGTGCTGCCTGGCTGCAGCTCTGGGCTCAGGGGGGCTCAGAGCTCCTGGCACCCTGGGGAGCCCTGGCACTGCTGGGCTCAGCCCTGCACCTCTGGGTGCTGCCTGGCTGCAGCTCCGGGCTCAGGGGGCTCAGAGCTCCTGGCACTGCTGGCTCAGCTCTGCACCTCTGGGTGCTGCCTGGCTGCAGCTCTGGGCTCGGGGGGGCTCAGGGGGCTCAGAGCTCCTGGCACCCTGGGGAGCCCTGGCACTGCTGGCTCAGCCCTGCACCTCTGGGTGCTGCCTGGCTGCAGCTCCGGGCTCGGGGGGCTCGGGGGCTCCTGGCACCCTGGGGAGCCCAGCACTGCTGGGCTCAGCCCTGCACCTCTGGGTGCTGCCTGGCTGCAGCTCCGGGCTCGGGGGCTCAGGGGGCTCAGAGCTCCTGGCACCCTGGGGAGCCCTGGCACTGCTGGGCTCAGCTCTGCACCTCTGGGTGC
>JAKWBO010000358.1:0-53316 GCA_034336685.1 Luscinia luscinia
AATCTCTCACACCCCCAAAGTTCAGAGGAACAGAGACATACCCCATTCCTGGATGGAGCCCCCCCATTACTACTTCCCTAAGAGGATATAAGGCATTCCCTGCCTCCTGCTCTCTGGCTCCACTTCTGGTAATTCTCAGGGTCGGTTCGGGAGTGTCTGAAGAGGAGTCGGAATCCTCTGCCTCCTGAGGGGCAGATGGGACAGCTGGAGGCAGCAGAGGAGGAGGAGGCATATGGAGGGGGAGAGGTTGGTATATCTTCCTCATTCCTAGTTTTCTTCCCCTTCCCCCCACTCTTTTTCTTTCAATGGAAATAAAAGTGCTCGAGTTTTGGAGCCTATCCATAGAGAAGCATATTCACTCTCTTCTAAACTAAAGGGTTCCTTTGAGTTTACATAAATATTTAGGGCCTGGCATATCCAGTCCTCAAAGGCTCCAAACACTGGCCAGAAAAGATGATCTCCCCTAATCTGCTTTCCCCCCCCAGCTTCCATACAATAATGGAGCATTTTTGTTTTATTCTTACCCTGCCTAGAAGGGTATGGATCCCAAAATTTTATCATTAGTCCTAATGGGCTATCTAGTCCTACCATTAATCCTCCCATTAGTCCTAATGGGTGGTATTTGTGGAAGTCTAGCCTTCACTTCCAAACCCATGGGATGAGAGGGCTTGCTTTTCCTCTGTCCCATCTTTGAGGTGCCTCCTTTCACTCACACACGCACTTCCCCTGGTTCATGGCCCAGCTCCTCGCGGAGTTTGGGAACCGCATTACTGAGGGTCCACGCTCGAGTCGCCCTCCCCGGGGCGTCTCAACAGGCACACCTCAGGAAACCCAACCCCGAGCGAACGGGTAACCGGCCTATACACGTGCGTCCTGCGTCTTCATCCGGACTCTGTGCACAAAGATTATGGGGCTTTACCAGTTTTATTTGCTTAGCTGCCTAATTTTAGGTTCATCGGTAAAGGTTTTGGCATAGGAGCACCTTAAGAGAGGTCACTTTTCAGTGGGGCACCTCCCCTGCAAGAGTTCCAGGCCAAAGAGCCTTTATCCGAGTCACAGCACCAAATTTGTTATAAATTTATCTGTAATAAATTGATCAACTCCAGTAGATGAAATCAAATAAAAAAATTTAATAAGCAAGCGGCAGCAACCAAATCAGCGCTGGGCATCCTGGGAGTCTCCACTCCACCAACAGCTTGCCTCACTCTGTTTCAGTCCATCTTTTACTTTCATCTTCTTCCGTGTACATACCTTTCAGCATCTTCTCACGTTCTTTCTGCGTCTGCGCAACCAGTTGCTGGGGGGTCTTCTCCTGGCTCCTGGTGGTCGTGGGGAGAAAGGCCGTGGTCTTAGCTGTCGGTTGGCTTTTCCTGTCTTTCACAAGCATACACAAACTGGGCACATACAGGATGATTGTGGTTATTTGAGACATAATCTTTGCGTGGGACGGCACTCAGGAGGATGTGCTCCAAGGCCTTCCGGGGCAGCAAGCTCAGGCTGCCAGGCCTGTGGTTCCTGGATCATCCTTCCCACCAACCCTTCCTGGGCACGGCTCTTACATTCGCACACTGGCGCTCAGCTCGGACTTCTGCACTTTACCAGGGCTGCTGGGAAAGGATCGAGAGTGGCCTGGCAAGCTCTTTCTCCAGCTCCCTCTTTACTCTTGGGGAAGGTAGAACATTCCACAGGAAAGCACCTGGTGCCACAAGGAGCCAGTGGCATCAGGCAGCTCTGTGGGGAGCCCTCAGGACTGCTGTATCCTGAGGGAAAACGCCAGTGGCCTTGACCTGTAGGCACCTGCAAAAGCTTAAAATCAGCTGCCTCAGCTTCCAGGATTTCTCTTGGCCAGCATTCTGATGTGTGTGCAGGACTGCTGGGACCCAGCGGCACAGGAGCGGCTGTCTCGTGCCCACGTAGCAGCCCCTGACAGAGCCAGGGTCATCCCAAAACCAGACAAACGATCTGATGTCAGCAGAGAGGAGCAAGGAGCACTGGGCTGGCTCCTCTCAGGGTATTTCAGCTGGGCTTGCTCCACAACATGCTCTCGTTTGAAGGCCTGCTAATGCCCAGCTGCCAGAAATGCCTCCCTTGTTCTCTCCAACACGCACAGGAAGAGCCAATGAGCAGGATGCCTTGGCAGCAAACCTTTCAAGCCTTTGCTGAGGCCAGGGACACGCCAAGATCAGCCAAGACTCTGCACGTTGCTCGGTCCACAGAGCCCAGCTCAGTGCTGGCCCTGGCCCACAGCAGCTTCCACCAAGCAAGAGGCAATTGCAAATTGCCAAGAGCTGAAAGAGAGAGACCAGGCCCTGCTCCAACAGGCTGCTCTTGCCAGCACCTTCCAGGACTCTGCCCTGGGCATGCAGCACTTTTCGTGCTCGCTCAGAACAGGCTTTGGCACACAGAGCACAACCTGGCTGGCTCTGCCACCAGCACACCCCGAGCACAGGCGAAGGAAGAAGAAGCAGGGGCTATTTTGCAGCCATGCCCAGGAGAGACTGGAAGGGTGCCCTCCCTCTGGTCCCACTTGCTTGGCTTTCTGACTGGGTCTGAGGCAGGGGCTGCCATTCCTCACTTGTGGAGACCAGAACCGCACCCAGGATCCCCGCACTGGCACAGTCACACGTCCGAGTCTTGGGCACCGTGCTGCTGCTTCGTTTGCTCTTTGGAAGACCCAAAGCTCTCTGTGAAGCCCTGATGCTCTCTGGTTCTGCCCTCTTCCTGACCCTGTGCAGGGACGGAGCATTGCTGTGCTTTCAGGAAGCTGTTCTTGAAACCTTCCAGCATTCCAAGCTCCTTTGCCGTCTGTGGATGCTTGCCATGGAATCCCTCCCAGCTGCATTCAGAGCATACTCAGGTCGGCCCTTCTTGAAACCTAGGGGCTTCAGGGTGCTCAGCAAGACCTTGAACTCCACACTGTTGTGGAACTGGAGCATCAGCACAGAGACCTTTCCAGCCTGATCTGCCCTCATTCCTCTGCGTCTCTGCATAAAACACAGCATGGAAGAGAAAGGTAGGAGGAGCCTGTGAGTCCCAGGGCTCTGGATTTGCACCGCTTGAACTCCACAGAGATGTAGGCAAAGTGAAGTGGCCAAACTGTTTATTGATGGAAGGCAAAGCAAAGGGATAGCTGGAGGGGCAAATAAAGGGGATGGGCAGGGTCTGAGGGCTGAAGGGAGGGAGCTGTCAAAAGGGTCAAAGAGATCAGCAGAACACGTCTTAACTTATCAAGGGATATTAACACTTAACAATGACAGCAACAGGTAAGGTTTAGAATTTTAACATTTAACATTCAATAGTGAACTAACACTTAAATTAAGAGTTTATTTAGCACTTGATATTCAATAGTAAACCAATACTTTAATCAAGAGTTTGTGTCTTTGGGGTTTTATTCTTTACAGCAGCTGGTGTTAATTCTCGCAAACTAGTTTCTGCTATGTCTATCAAAGACAGTTTTCCCACATTGGCTGAGTGGCATTGATCCACCCAGCTGTGTTACTGGAAAAGTTTCTGAGATTTGCTCCGGAGTTGTTCTGCCCTATGCATGTGACTGACTTGTTGATGGGTAGTAATTGGAAAAGGGGCTTTCCCAAAGAAGATCCTGCCTGTCTACATTGAACACTTGTGTTGTGTAAGCTAGTGGGGTTCAAATCTGACCAGTTGCTTGATGGTACCCCTGTTAAGTCAAGGTTCCCTTGCTGCACCTCTCTGCTAAGCCAGCAATCCCTGAGTCCTCTATAATTAGCTGTGGTTCTTAATAGTGTTACATAGGTGTTAACATCGAAGGCCAGTGACGGTATAATGAGTGAAAAAGACACTGGTTTGTGAGTGAATTTCAATTTTAGTCCATGATCCCCAACAGGTTTGGTCATCCAGGCCGTAGTTGTTTTGGTTCACTAATTTGAAATTTTCTTGTGAGATAAGATTAGGAGGAAGGCAAAACAGGCTGAACTTTAAATGGTACAAAGAGAAACTTTATTACTAGAAACTATAAGAAAAAAAAAACAAACCTCAGAATAAAACTTTAGACTACTCTTTCTTCCCCTAAACACTTCCTTTCTTTCACACTGAAAACGTTTAGAAAATAACTCGGTCAGTTTACATCTCTAAAATAGTCTTTTACCAGTTCATTGGGAGAGAAGACTTCCCTCTTCAGTCTATGGGGATTTCTTCAAAGAAACAGTTTTCTCATGGCCATGGTGTTACAGTGATTAGGCACCTGGCAGAGTGGAATTTTGATCACTATGTAAAAATCTTTTCTTTAACTAACAGTTTTCCTAGAACTATTATTGAGGACCATATCAACAATGGGGCACACTTTAAGGATTATAACAATTTAAACAAAAGCTTTCTTTATTTTTGGAAAAACAGAGTTTTTTTCTTTTTCTTCTTCCCTGGGGAGCAGCAGGGGTCTTCATCTTCTTGCTATTCAAGCTTAAGGGATCACAGCTATTTCAACATCTACTTAATCTAACACCAATGTCTTTCTTCATATTTGCAGTTAGAACAGTTACATTTACTCTATAATATTTTTATGTGCTGTAGGGAAAGAAGAGTCTCTTCTTCATAGCTTAAAGAAGGAGAAATTTCAGTCCACTACTCTCCTTCTTCCTTCATCTGGGACTTGATTCTTCCTTCTGTCTGACCTTGGGTGTTTTCATGCTCTTTCTGAGTGTATCACCATCTTGGTCCTTTCACTCAGGAGAGAGAACAAAGTGTCTGCAAGTCTCATTTTGGGCAGTGAAAGAGTTAATACCTTGCCCAGGAAGCAGATGGTTCTGTGATCTCTTCCAGGCCGAGGCCAGGAGTTGTTTTACGATACAGGTTTTTTAAGGCGGTGCTGGGGCTGGGCAAGGATTGTAAGGGCTCAGTCAGATAATGATGATGAGTTTTCAGGCTTTATGGCTGTTTTCCAGCGTTTGCTGCATTCAGTTCCAGCCGCGGCTAAGGGTCTTCTCTCCACCCTATCTAAAGGGTGTGGGGACCTTGCCAGAACCGGGCCCAGTTGTCTCTACCCCAAGCCCTGTTCTGTTGTCTCCCCCAGGACCCGTTCTGTCCTCTCCACTAGCCCTGTTCTGTTCTCTCCCCAGGCACCGTTCTTTTCTCTCCCTCAGCCCCCGTTCTGTTCTCTCCCCCAGCCCCATTCTGTTCTCTCCCCAGCCCCATTCTGTCCTCTCCCCAGGCCCCATTCTGTTCTCTCCCCCGTTCTGTTCCCTCCCCCAGCCCTGTTCTGTTCTCCCCCACCAGCGCCATTCTGTCCTCTCCCCCAGCCCTGTTCTGTTCTCTCCCTGTTCTCTTCTCTCACCCAGCCCCCGTTCTGTTCTCTCCCCAGCCCCCGTTCAGTTCTCAGCCCCAGACCCCGTTCTGTTCTCTCCCCCTGTTCTGGTATCTCCCCCAGCCTCATTCTCTTCTCTCCCCAGCCCCATTCTATTTTCTCGCTTGTTCTGTTCTCTCCCACAGCCCCGTTCTATTCTCTCCCCTGTTCTGTTCTCTCCCCAACCCCAATCTGTTCTCTCCCACAGGCCCTGTCCTGTTGTCTCCCCCAGTCCCTTTCAGTTTTCTCCCCCAGCCCTAGCGCTGTTCTCTCCCCAGTCCCCGTTCTGTTCTCTCTCCCCCAGGCCCCGTTCTGTTCTCTCCCTAGCATCATTCTTTTCTTTCCTCCAGGCCCCTTTCTGTGCTCTCCCCAGCCCCTTTCTGTTATCTGCCCCGTTCAGTTCTCTCCCCAGCCTCTTTCTGTTCTCTCCCCATGTCCCTTTCTGCTCTCTCACCCGCTCTGTTCTCCCCACCAGCCCCATTCTGTTTCTCTCCCCCAGGCCTCGTTCTGTTTCTCTCCCCAGCCCCTTTCTATTTCTCTCCCCACTTATGTTCTCTCTCCTCCAGGCCCCATTCTGTTCTCTTTCCCGTTCTGTTTTCTCTCGCAGCCTCATTCTGTTCTGTCCCACAGGCCCCGTTCTATTCCCTGCCCCAGCCCCCATTCTGTTCTCTCCCCCAGCCCCAATCTGTTTCTCTCCCCCAGCTCCGTTCTGTTCTCTCCCCCAGCCCCAATCTGTTCTCTCCCCCAGCTCCGTTCTGTTCTCTCCCCCATTCTGTTCTCTCCCCCAGGTCCTGTTCTGTCTTCTCCACTAGCCCTGTTCTGTTCTCTCCCCCAGCCCCGTTCTGTTCTCTCCCTCGTTCTGTCCTCTCTCCCCAGCTCCGATCTGTTCTCTCCCCCATTCTGTTCTCTCCCCCATGTCCCATTTTGTCTTCTCCCCCAGCCCTGTTCTGTTCTCTCCCCCAGGCACCGTTCTTTCTCTCCCTCAGCCCCATTCTGTTTCTCTCCCCCAGCCCCAATCTGTTCTCTCCCCCAGCTCCGTTCTGTTCTCTCCCCCTATTCTGTTCTCTCCCCAGCTCCGTTCTGTTCTCTCCCCTATTCTGTTCTCTCCCCAGGTCCCGTTCTGTCTTCTCCCCCAGCCCTGTCCTGTTCTCTCCCCCTGGCCCCGCTTCTATTGTCTGCCTCATCCCCCAGTCTGTTCTCTCCCCAATCCCTTTTCTGTTCTCTTCCCTGTATTGTTCTCTCCCCCATTCTGTTCTCTCCCCAGGCCCCGTTCTGTTCTTTCCTCCAGGCCTCGTTCTGTTCACTCCCCAGCCCCATTCTGTTCTCTTCCCCTTTTCTGCTGTCTCCCCCAGCCCTATTCTGTCTTCTCCCCAGGCCACATTCTGTTCTCTCCCCGTTCTGTTCTCTCCCCATGTCCCATTTTGTCTTCTCCCCAGCCCGGTTCTGTTCTCTCCCCCATTCTGTTCTCTCCCCCAGCCCCAATCTGTTCTCTCCCCCAGCTCCATTCTGTTCTCTCCCCAGGTCCCGTTCTGTCTTCTCCCCCAGCCCTGTTCTGTTCTCTCCCCCAGGCCCCGTTCTATTCTCTGCCTCAGCCCCCAGTCTGTTCTCTCCACCATACCCTTTCTGTTCTCTCCCTCTTATGTTCTCTCGTCCAGGACCCATTCTGTTCTCTTTCCGTTCTGTTCTCTCCCGCAGCCTCATTCTGTTCTCTCCCTCAGGCCCCTTTCTATTCCCTGCCCCAGCCTCCATTCTGTTCTCCCCCAGCCCTTTTCTGTTTTCTCCCCCCGTTCTGTTCTCTCCACCAGCTCCGTTCTGTTCTCTCCCCCCAGTCTGTTCTCTCCCCCAGGCCCCGTTCTGTCTTCTCCCCCCAGCCCTGTTCTGTTTCTCTCCCCCGTTCTGTTCTCTCCCCCAGCCCCCATTCTGTTCTCTCCCCCGTTCTGTTCTCTCCCCCAGCCCCATTCTGTTCTCTCCCCCAGTTCTTCTGTTCTCTCCCTCACCCCCATTCTGTCTTCTCCCCCAGACCTGTTCTCTTTTCTGCCCCAGCCCTGTTCTGTTCTCTCCCCCAGCTCGCGTTCTGTTCTCTCCTCTAGCCCTTTCTGTTTCTCTCCCCAGACCTCGTTCTGTTCTCTCTCCTAGTCTCGATGTGTTCTTTCCCCCGTTCTGTTCTCTCCCCCAGCTCCGTTCTGTTCTCTCCCCCTTTCTGTTCTCTCCCCCAGACGCCATTCTGTCCTCTCCCCCATGCCCTGTTCTGTTCTCTCCCCCAACCTCATTCTGTTCTCTCCCACAGGCCCGTTCTGTCCTCTCCCCATCCCCATTCTGTTCTCTCTCCCCGTTCCGTTCTCTCCCTCAGCCCTGTTCTGTTCTCTCCCCCTTTTCTGTTCTTTTCCCCAGCCCCATTCTGGTCTCTCCCTGTTCTGTTCTCTCCCCAGCCCCTTTCCATTTCTCTCCCCTAGCCCTGTTCTTTTCTGTCTTCCACTCTGTTCTCTCCCCAGCCCCAATCTGTTGTCTCCCAGGCCATGTTCTGTTCTCTCCCCAGGCCCCGTTCTATTCTCTGCCTCAACCCCTGTTCTGCTCTCTCCCCACTTCTTGTGTTCTCTCCGCAAGCCCCATTCTGTTCTCTTCCCCAGCCCTTGTTCTGTTCTCTCCCCAGTTCTGTTTCTCTCCTCACCCCCATTCTGTCTTCTCTCCCCAGACCTGTTCTCTTCTCTGCCCCAGCCCTTTTCTGTTCTCTCCCCAGACCTCGTTCTGTTTCTCTCCCCCGAGGCCCCGTTCTGTTCTCTCCCCCAGCCCTTGTTCTGTTCTCTCTCCCCAGTTCTGTTCTCTCCCTCACCCCCATTCTGTCTTCTCTCCCAGACCTGTTCTGGTCTCTGCCCCAGCCTTTTCTGTTCTCTCCCCCAGACCCGTTCTGTCCTCTCCCCCAGCCCTGTTCTCTCTCTCCTGTTCTGTTCTCTTCCCCAGCCCCTCTGGCCTCTCTGTTCTGTTCTCCCAGCCTCGTTCTGTTCTCGCCCCCAGCCCCTTTCCGTTCTCTCCCCCAGGCCTCATTCTGTTCTCTCCCCAGGCCCCGCTCTATTCTCTGCCTCAGCCCTGTTCTGCTCTCTCCCCACTTTGTGTTCTCTCCACAAGCCCCATTCTGTTCTCTCCCCCAGGCCTCGTTGTGTTCTCTCCCCCATCCTTCTTCTGTTCTCTCCCCCGTTCTGTTCTCTTCCTAGAGCCCCGTTCTGTTCTCTCCCCCCTTTTCTGTTCTCTCTCCTCAGCTCCATTCTGTTCTCTCCCCTGTTCTATAATTCTTTCCCCAACCCCATTCTGCTCTTTCCTCCAGGTTTCGTTCTGTTCTCTCCCCAGCCTCCATTCTGTTCTCTCCTCCAGCCCCTTTCTGTTCTCTCTCCCCAGCCCCATTCTGTTCTCTCCCCAGGCCGTTTCTGTTCTCTCCCCATCCCTTTCTGTTCTCTCCCAGCCCTCGTTCTTTTCTCTCCCCAGGCCCCGTTCTATTCTTTGCTCCAGCCCCCGTTCTTTTCTCTCCCCAGACCCATTCTGTTCTCTCCCCTGTTCTGTTCTCTCCCCCCAGCCCCATTGTGTTCTCTCCCCCCATTCTGTCCCATTCCGTAGCCCTTGTCCTGTCCTCTCTCCCCAGCCCAGTTCTGTTCTCTCCAACTGTTCTGTTCTCTCCCCCAGCCCTATTGTGTTCTCTCCCCCAGGCCCCTTTCTGTTCTCTCCCCCAGCCCGTTCTGTTCTTTCCCCGTCCTGTCCTGTTCTGTTCTCTCCCCAGGCTCCGTTCTGTTCTCTCCCCCAGTTCTGTTCTCTCCCCCAGGTCCCATTCTGTCCTCTCCCCATGCCCTGTTCTGTTCTCTCCCCAAACTCATTCTGTTTCTCTCCCCAGGCCCGTTCTGTTCTCTCCCCAATCCCCGTTCTGTTCTCTCCCCCGTTCTGTTCTCTCTCCCCAGGACCCGTTTTATTCTCTGCCCCAGACCCGTTCTGTTCTCTCTCCCAGACCGTTCTGTCCTCTCTCCCCAGCCCTGTTCTCTTTCTCTCCCCCTTTTTGTTCTTTTCCCAGCCCCATTCTGGTCTCTCCCCTGTTCTGTTCTCTCTCCCCAGACCCTGTTCTGTTCTCTCCCCCCGGCCTCGTTCTGTTCTCTCCCCCCCACCCCTTTCTGTTCTCTCCCCAGCCCCTTTCCGTTCTCTCCCCCAGGCCTGTTCTCTTCTGTCCCCCGTTCTGTTCTCTCTCCCCAGCCCCTTTCGTTTCTCTCCCCAGCCCTCGTTCTGTTCTCTCCCCCCAGGCCCCGCTCTATTCTCTGCCTCAACCCCTGTTCTGCTCTCTCCCCACTTTGTGTTCTCTCCCCAAGCCCCATTCTGTTCTCTCCCCAGGCCTCGTTCTGTTCTCTTCCCGCGGCCCCGTTCTGTTCTCTGCCCTCAGCCCCGTTCTGTTCTCTCCCCCATCCTTCTTCTGTTCTCTCCCCCGTTATGTTCTCTTCCCCAGGCCCCGTTCTGTTCTCTACCCCCCTTTCTGTTCTCTCCCTCAGCTCCATTCTGTTCTCTCTCCTCAGCTCCATTCTGTTCTCTCTCCCCTGTTCTATTCGTTCCCCCAGCCCCATTCTGCTCTTTCCTCCAGGTTTCTTTCTGTTCTCTCCCCATCCCTTTCTCTTCTCTCCCCCAGCCCTCGTTCTTTTCTCTCCCCCAGGCCCCGTTCTATTCTTTGCCCCAGTCCCGTTCTTTTCTCTCCCCAGACCCATTCTGTTCTTTCCTCTAATCCTCGTTCTGTTCTCTACCCCGTTCAGTTCTCTCCCTCAGACCCTGTTCTGTTCTCTCCCCCAGGCCACATTCTGTTCTTTCCCCAGACCCTTTCTGTTCTTTCCCCCAGGCCCCGTTCTATTCTCTCCCCCAGTCCCCGTTCTGTTCTTTCCCTTTGCTCTGTTCCGTTCTATTTCCCATTCTATTCTCTCCCGAGCCCCTTCTGTTCTCTCCACCAGCCCCCGTTCTGTTCTCTCCCCCTAAGCCCTGTTCTGTTCTCTCCCCGTCCCTTTCTGTTTTCTCCCCCAGCCCCCATGCTGTTCTCTCCCCTAGTCCCTCTTCTGTCCTCTCCCCCAGCTCTGTTCTGTTCTCTCCCCGTTCTTTTCTCTCCCCAGCCCCATTCTTTTTCTCTGCACCGTTCTGTTCTCTCCCCAGCCCCATTCTGTTCTCTACCCCGGAGCCCGTTCCGTTCTCTCCCCTAAGCCCCGTTCTGTTCTCTCCCCCCATCCCTTTCTGTTTTCTCCCCCCAGCCCCCATGCTGTTTTCTCCCCTAGTCCCTCTTCTGTCCTCTCCTCCAGGCCCCGTTCTGTTCTCTCCCCCGTTCTGTTCTCTCCCCGAGGCCCCGTTCTGTTCTCTCCCCAGTTCTGTTCCCTCCCCCAGCCCCTTTCTGATCTCTCCCCGTTCTCTTCTCTCCCCCGCCCCTTTCTGTTCTTTCGCCCTGTTCTGTTCTCTCCCCTGGCTCGTTCTGTTATTTTCCCTGCATTCTGTTCTCTCCCCCAGCTCCGTTCTGTTCTCTCCCCCATTCTGTTTCTCTCCCCAGGTCCCGTTCTGTCTTCTTCCCCAGCCCTGTTCTGTTCTCTCCCCCGCCCCTTTCTGTTCTCCCCCAAGCCCTTTTTCTGTTCTCTCCCCAGTCTCGGTTCTGTTCTCTTCCCCAGGCCCCGTTCTGTTCTCTCCCCCAGACCCCATTCTGTTCTCTGCCCCAGCATTTTCTGTTCTCTCCCCAGCCCCATTCTGTTCCTTCCTGCAGTCCTCCTTCTGTTCTCTCCCCCAGCCCCATTGTGTTCTCTCTCCCCTTTCTGTCCTCTCCCCCAGGCCCCGTTCTATCCTCTCCCTCAGCCCCATTCTGTTCTTTTCCTCCAGTCCTCGTTCTTTACTCTCCCCCAGCCCCATTATGTTCCCTCCCCCATTCTGTCCTCTCCCGCAGCCCTCGTCCTGTTCTCTTCCCCAGCCCAGTACTGTTCTCTCAACCGTTCTGTTCTCTCCCCCAGCCCTATTGTGTTCTCTCCCCCAGCCCCCGTTCTGTTCTTTCCCCCAGTCCTGTTCTCTTCTCTACCCCAGCCCTGTTCTGTTCTCTACCCTGCCCTGTTCTCTTGTCTCCCCCGTTCTCTTTTCTCCCCCAGACCCGTTCTGTTCTCTCCCCTAGCCTTGATCTGTTCTTTCCCCGTTCTGTTCTCTCCCCCAGCTCCGTTCTGTTCTCTCCCCCCTTTCTGTTCTCTCCCCCAGGCCCCATTCTGTCCTCACCCCAGGCCTGGTCGTTTCTCTCCCCCATTCTCTTCCATCCCCAGGCCCCAATCTGTCCTCTCCCCCATGCCCTGTTCTGTTTTCTCCCCAACCTCATTCTGTTCTCTCCCACAGCCTTGTTCTGTCCTCTCCCCAAGCCCCGTTCTGTTCTCTCCCCCGTTCTGTTCTCTCCCCAGCCCCATTCTGTTCTTTCCTGTGGCCTCGTTCTGTTCTCTCCCCCAACCCCCGTTCTGTTCTCACCCCAAGCCCCGTTCTGTTTCTCTCCCACGTTCTCTTCTCTCACAGCCCCATTCCGGTTCTCTCCCACAGGCCCTGTTCTGTTCTCTCCCCCAGCCCCATTCTGTTCTCTCCCCTCTTCTGTTCTCTCTCCCCCAGCCCCATTCTGTCTCCTCCCCCAACACCATTCTGTCCTCTCCCCAGCCCCGTTCTCTTCTCTCCCCATTCTGTTTTCTCCCAAGACCCCATTCTGTTCTCTGCCCCCAGCACTGGTCTGTTCTCTCCCCAAGCCCCAGTCTTTTCTCTTCACCAGCCCTCATTCTGTTCTCTTCCCTGGCCCCGTCCTATTCTCTACCCCAGCCCCCATTCTGTCCTGTCCCCCAGCCCCATTCTGTTCTCTCCCCAGTTCCTGTCCTGTTCCCCAGCCCTCGTTTCTCTCTCCCTCTCCCCCAGACCAGTTCTCTCACCCGTTGTGCTCTCTCCCACAGCCCCTTTCTGTTTCTCTCCCCATTCTGTTCTCTCCCCATCCCCGTTCTGTTCTCTCCCCGTTCTGTCCTCTCCCCATCCCTATTCTGTTCTCTCCCGCTGTTCTGTTCACTCCCCAGTCCCCTTCTGTCCTCTCCCCCAGGCTCCGTTCTGTTCTGTGCACCCGCCCCGTTCTGTTCTCTCCCCCCAACCCCGTTCTCTTCTCTCCCCCAGCTCTGTTTTGTTCTCTCCCCCTTTCTGTATTCTCCCCCAGGCCCCGTTTTGTCCTGTCCCCCTGCCCTGTTCTGTTCTCACCCACAGGCCCCGTTCTGTCCTCTCCCTCAGCCTCTTCTGTTCTCTCCCCAGTGCTGTTCTCTCCTCCAGGCCCCGTTCTAGTCTCTGCCCTAGTCCTCGTTCTGTTCTCTCCCCAGCCTCCGTTCTGTTCTCTCTCCTAGGCCCTGTTCTATTCTCTCCCCCAGGCCCGTTCTGTCCTCACCCCCAGCCCCTGTTCTGTTTCTCACCCCAAGCCACGTTCTGTTCTCTCCCACGTTCTCTTCTCTCACAGCCCCATTCTGTTCTCTCCCCCTGTTGTGTTCTCTCCCCCAGCCCCATTCTGTCTCCTCCCCCAACACCATTCTGTCCTCTCCCTCAGCCCCGTTCTGTTCTCTCCGCCATTCTGTTTTCTCCCCAAGACCCCATCCTGTTCTCTGCCCCAGCACTGTTCTGTTCTCTCCCCAGCCCCTGTCTGTTTCTCTCCCTCAGCCCTCATTCTGTTCTATTCCCTGGGCCTGTCCTATTCTCTGCCTCAGCCCCCATTCTGTCCTGTCCCCCAGTCCCATTCTGTTCTCTCCCCCAGTTCTGTCCTCTCCCTCAGCCAAGTTCTCTTCTCTCACCTGTTCTGTTCTCTCCCACAGGCCCAGTTCTGTTCTCTCCACCAGCCCCTTTCCGTTCTCTCCCCTAGCCCTGTTCTTTTCTGTCTTCCATTCTGTTCTCTCCCCAGCCCCAATCTGTTGTCTCTCCCCAGGCCATGTTCTGTTCTCTCCCCAAGCGCATTTCTATTCTCTCCCCCGCCCTTGTTCTGTTCTCTCCCCCAGGCCCCGCTCTATTCCTCTGCCTCAACCCCTGTTCTGCTCTCTCCCCCCTTTGTGTTCTCTCCATAAGCCCCATTCTGTTCTCTCCCCCAGCCCTTGTTCTGTTCTCTCCCCCAGTCTCGGTTCTGTTCTCTCCCCAGACCCCGTTCTGTTCTCTCCCCCAGACCCCATTCTGTTCTCTGCCCCAGCATTTTCTGTTCTCTCCCCAGACCTCGTTCTGTTTCTTTCCCCTGGCCCCGTTCTAATCTCTGCCCCAGCCCCCGTTCTGTCCTCTCCCCCAGCCCCATTCTGTTCCTTCCTGCAGTCCTCCTTCTATCCTCTCCCTCAGCCCCATTCTGTTCTTTCCTCCAGTCCTCGTTCTTTACTCTCCCCAGCCCCATTGTGTTCTCTCCCCTATTCTGTCCTCTCCTGCAGCCCTCATCCTGTTCTCTCCCCTGGCCCAGTACTGTTCTCTCAACCGTTCTGTTCTCTCCCCCAGCCCTATTGTGTTCTCTCCCCAGGCCCGTTCTGTTCTCTCCCTCAGCCCCGTTCTGTTCTTTCCCCCAGTCCTGTTCTCTTCTCTACCCCAGCCCTGTTCTGTTCTCTACCCCTGCCCTGTTCTCGTCTCCGCCGCTTCTCTTTTTCTCCCCCAGACCCGTTCTGTTCTCTCCCCTAGCCTTGATCTGTTTTTTCCCCGTTCTGTCCTCTGCCCCAGCCCTGTTCTGTTCTCTCCCTGTTCTGTTCTCTCCCCCATCCCCCGTTCTGTTCTCTCCCCGTTCTGTCCTCTCCCCCATCCTATTCTGTTCTCTCCCGCTGTTCTGTTCACTCCCCAGTCCCCTTCTGTCCTCTCCCCAGGCTCCGTTCTGTTCTGTGCACCCGCCCCGTTCTGTTCTCTCCCCCAGCCCCGTTCTCTTCTCTCCCCCAGCTCTGTTTTGTTCTCTCTCCCCTTTCTGTATTCTCCCCAGGCCCGTTTTGTCCTGTCCCCTGCCCTGTTCTGTTCTCACCCACAGGCCCCGTTCTGTCCTCTCTCCTCAGCCTCTTCTGTTCTCTCCCCAGTGCTGTTCTCTCCTCAGGCCCCGTTCTAGTCTCTGCCCTAGTCCTCGTTCTGTTCTCTCCCCCAGCCTCCGTTCTGTTCTCTCTCCTAGGCCCTGTTCTATTCTCTCCCCAGGCCCCGTTCTGTCCTCACCCCCAGCCCCTGTTCTGTTCTCACCCCAAGCCACGTTCTGTTCTCTCCCACGTTCTCTTCTCTCACAGCCCCATTCTGTTTCTCTCCCCTGTTGTGTTTCTCTCCCCCAGCCCCATTCTGTCTCCTCCCCAACACCATTCTGTCCTCTCCCTCAGCCCCGTTCTGTTCTCTCCATCATTCTGTTTTCTCCCCAAGACCCCATCCTGTTCTCTGCCCCAGCACTGTTCTGTTCTCTCCCCCAGCCCCTGTCTGTTTCTCTCCCTCAGCCCTCATTCTGTTCTATTCCCTGGGCCTGTCCTATTCTCTGCCTCAGCCCCCATTCTGTCCTGTCCCCCAGTCCCATTCTGTTCTCTCCCCCAGTTCTGTCCTCTCCCTCAGCCAAGTTCTCTTCTCTCACCTGTTCTGTTCTCTCCCACAGGCCCAGTTCTGTTCTCTCCACCAGCCCCTTTCCGTTCTCTCCCCTAGCCCTGTTCTTTTTCTGTCTTCCATTCTGTTCTCTCCCCAGCCCCAATCTGTTGTCTCCCCCAGGCCATGTTCTGTTCTCTCCCCAAGCGCATTTCTATTCTCTCCCCCCGCCCTTGTTCTGTTCTCTCCCCAGGCCCCGCTCTATTCTCTGCCTCAACCCCTGTTCTGCTCTCTCCCCCTTTGTGTTCTCTCCATAAGCCCCATTCTGTTCTCTCCCCCAGCCCTTGTTCTGTTCTCTCCCCCAGTCTCGGTTCTGTTCTCTCCCCAGACCCCGTTCTGTTCTCTCCCCCAGACCCCATTCTGTTCTCTGCCCCAGCATTTTCTGTTCTCTCCCCAGACCTCGTTCTGTTTCTTTCCCCCTGGCCCCGTTCTAATCTCTGCCCCAGCCCCGTTCTGTCCTCTCCCCCAGCCCCATTCTGTTCCTTCCTGCAGTCCTCCTTCTATCCTCTCCCTCAGCCCCATTCTGTTCTCTTTCCTCCAGTCCTCGTTCTTTACTCTCCCCAGCCCCATTGTGTTCTCTCCCCATTCTGTCCTCTCCTGCAGCCCTCATCCTGTTCTCTCCCCAGCCCAGTACTGTTCTCTCCAACCGTTCTGTTCTCTCCCCCAGCCCTATTGTGTTCTCTCCCCCAGGCCCCGTTCTGTTCTCTCCCTCAGCCCCGTTCTGTTCTTTCCCCCAGTCCTGTTCTCTTCTCTACCCCAGCCCTGTTCTGTTCTCTACCCCTGCCCTGTTCTCGTCTCCACTCGTTCTCTTTTCTCCCCAGACCCGTTCTGTTCTCTCCCCTAGCCTTGATCTGTTTTTTCCCCGTTCTGTCCTCTGCCCCAGCCCTGTTCTGTTCTCTCCTGTTCTGTTCTCTCCGCCAGCCCTGTTCTGTTCTATCCTCTGTTCTGTTCCCACCCCCAAACCTGTTCTGTTCTCTGCCCCATCCCCCTTCTGTCCTCTCCCCCACCCCGTTCTGTTCTCTCCCCAGCCCCTATTCTTTCCTCTCCCTCTGCCCTTTTCTGTTCTCTCCCACAGGCCCGGTCTGTCCTCTCCCCTAGCCCCATTCTGTTCTTTCCTGTGGCCTCGTTCTGTTCTCTCCCCAGCCCCGTGCTGTTCTCTCCCCCAGCCTCCATTCTGTTCTCTCTCTAGGCCCCGTTCTGTCCTCACCCCAACCCCCGTTCTGTTCTCACCCCAAGCCCCGTTCTGTTCTCTCCCCACGTTCTCTTCTCTCACAGCCCCATTCTGTTCTCTCCCCCTGTTGTGTTCTCTTCCCCAGCCCCATTCTGTCCTCTCCCCCAGCCCTGTTCTGTTTACTGCCCGTTCTGTTCTCTCCCCCAGCCGCATTCCGTTGTCTGCCCCAGCTCCGTTCTGTTCTCTCCCCATTTTCTGTACTCTTCCCCAGCCTCATTCTGGTCTCTCCCCCGTTCTGTTCTCTCCCTCAGCCCCGTTCTGTTTTCTCCACCTTTCTATTGTCTCCCCCAGCCTCGTTCTGTTCTCTACCCCCGCCCCTTTCTGTTCTCTCTCCCCTAGTCTTGTTCTGTTATCTTCCCCTTTCTTTTCTCTCCACCAGACCCCGTTCTGTCCTTTCCCCCTGCCCTCTTCTGTTCTCTCTCCGCCATTCTGCTCTCCCCCCTTCAGTTCTCTCCCCAGGCCCATTCTGTTCTCTCCCCTTTCTTTTCTCTTCCCCAGGCCCTGTTCTCTTTTCTCCCCAGCCCTGTTCCGTTCTCTCCCCAGCCCCATTCTGTTCTTTTCCCCAGTTCCCGTTCTCTCTCTCCCCCAGCCCTGTTCTGTTCTGTCCCCAGTCCCTTTCTGTTCTCTCCCCAGGCCCGTTTTGGTTATTTCCCCGTTCTCTTCTCTCCCCAGCTCTGTTTTGTTCTCTCCCCCTTTTCTGTTTTCTCCCCCAGGCCCCGTTCTGTCCTCTCCCCCTGCCCTGTTCTGTTCTCTCCCACAGGCCCTGTTTTGTTCTCTCTCACAGCCCCTTTCTGTTCTCTCCCCAGGCCCCATTCTGTTCTTTTCCTGCTGGCCTCGTTCTGTTATATCCCCCAGCCCGTGCTGTTCTCTCCCCAGCCTCCGTTTTGTTCTCTCTCTCCTAGGCCCTGTTCTATTTTCTCCCCAGGCCCCGTTCTGTCCTCACCCCCAGCCCCCGTTCTGTTCTCTCACCCCAAGCCACGTTCTGTTCTCTCCCACGTTCTCTTCTCTCACAGCCCCATTCTGTTCTCTCCCCTGTTGTGTTCTCTCCCCCAACCCCGTTCTGTTCTCTCCCACAGGCCCTGTTCTGTTTCTCTCCCCAGCCCCATTCTGTTCTCTCCCCCGTTTTCTGTTCTCTCCCCCAGCCCCATTCTGTCTCTCTCCCAACACCATTCTGTCTCTCTCCCCAGCCCCGTTCTGTTCTCTCCCCCCATTCTGTTTACTCCCCAGCCCCTGTCTGTTCTCTCCCCCAGCCCTCATTCTGTTCTCTTCCCTGGGCCCGTCCCTATTCTCTGCCTCAGCCCCGTTCTGTCCTGTCCCCCAGTCCCATTCTGTTCTCTCCCCCAGCCCTTTCTGTACTCTCCCCAGCCTCTTTCTGTTCTCTCCCCCGTTCTGTTCTCTCTCCCATCCTCCGTTCTGTTCTCTCCCGTATTCTGTTCTCTCTCCACAGCCCCCATTCTGTTCTCTCCCCTGCCCCTTTCTGTTCTCTCCCCAGGTAGTGTTGTGTTCTCTGCCCCAGGCCCATTCTGTTCTCTCCTCCAGGCCCCGTTCTTTCCTTTCCCCAGCCCCTGTTCTGATCTCTCCCCCGTTCTATTCTCTCCCCCAGGCTCCATTCTGTTCTCTCCTGTTCTGTTCTCTCCCACAGCCCCTTTCTGTTCTTTCCCCCTGCCCATTTCTGTTCTCTCTCCCAGCCCTCGTTCTATTCTCTCTCCCGCAGCCCCATTCTGTTCTGTCCTCCAGCCCTCGTTCTCTTCTCTCCCCAGCCCCATTCTGTTCTCTCTCCCTGTTCTGTTCTCTCCCCCAGCCCCATTCTGTTCTCTCCCCAGGCCTTGTTCTGTTCTCTCCCCCAGGCCTTGTTCTGTCTTCTCCCTCAGCCCTGTTCTGTTCTCTCCCCCAGCCCCGTTCTGTTCTCTCCCCCAGCCCTTTTCTGTTCTCTCCCCTGTTCTGTTCTCTCCCCAGCCGCATTGTGTTCTCTCCCTTTCGTCCTCTTCTGTTCTCTCCCCCAGCCCCTTTCTGTTCTCTCCCTAGCCCCCATTCTGTTCTCTCCCTTAGTCCCCGTTCTGTTCTCTCCCCCAGGCCCCGTTCTGTTCTCTCCCCAGGCCCATTCTGTTTTTTCCCCTGTTCTGTTCCTCTCCCCAGCCCCATTCTGTCCTCTCCCCCAGCCCTGTTCTGTTTACTGCCGGTTCTGTTCTCTCCCCCAGCCCCATTCCGTTCTCTCCCCAGCCCCGTTCTGTTCTCTATCCCAGCTCCGTTCTGTTCTCTCCCCATTTCTGTACTCTTCCCCAGCCTCATTCTGGTCTCTCCCCGTTCTGTTCTCTCCCCCAGCCCCGTTCTGTTTTCTCCACCTTTCTATTGTCTCCCCAGCCTCGTTCTGTTCTCTCTACCCCCGCCCCTTTCTGTTCTCTCCCCTAGTCTTGTTCTGTTATCTTCCCCTTTCTTTCTCTCCCCCAGGCCCCGTTCTGTCCTTTCCCCTGCCCTCTTCTGTTCTCTTCGCCATTCTGCTCTCCCCCCTTCAGTTCTCTCCCCAGGCCCATTCTGTTCTCTCCCCTTTCTTTTCTCTTCCCCAGGCCCTGTTCTCTTTTCTCCCCCAGCCCTGTTCCGTTTCTCTCCCCCAGCCCCATTCTGTTCTTTCCCCCAGTTCCCGTTCTCTCCTCTCCCCCAGCCCTGTTCTGTTCTGTCCCCCAGTCCCTTTCTGTTCTCTCCCTAGGCCCTGTTCTGTTGTCTCCCCAGCCCCTGTTCTGTTTTCTCTCCCAGCCCCGTTCTGTTCTCTCCCCCTCTCTGTTCTCTCCCCAGGCCATGTGGGCGGCTGTGCGGGCCCAATTCCGCGGTTCCACGGAGCTGCTCCAGGCTGGTGGCCGGACAGGGTTCTGCCAAGCCACAGGCTCTGTGGCCGTGCCCAGGGGTTGGATCTTAGCAACAGCCTCTCCTTCCCCTGGCTATGGCGGTCCCTGGTTGAAAACTCGGTCCCGGCACCTCCCGAGCGCCGAGTCAGAGCCCGCCCGGCCCTTCCCGGCCAGGGCCACCTTTATCTTTATTATCTTTATTATCTTTATTATCTTTATTATCTTTATTATCTTTATTATCTTTATTATCTTTATTATCTTTATTATCTTTATTTTTGTATATATTATTGTACGTTTGCTATGCTTTTTTTATTAATGCCTTTAAGTCTCTATCTACAGGCTCTTTCAGCTTCTGTAGTTTCTGCCTGATACCTGGGCTAGATTGTTAGAATAACATCAGGGAAACTACCTGCTGCTTTCCCGTATCTGACAAGGGATCTAGGGCAGTGTATTCATGCATTGCTGCTCACAGACTGTCCATAAAGCCAGTGAGTGACTTATGCTGTCCCTATTTCTGTATTACTGACCAATTGATTGCTTTTGGAATGCCTTTTAAATTCAAATTGGACTAGTTCCTGGTATCTACCTAACATTGCACAGCTGCCTGCATCATTTGAGTCCCACAAAGGGTTCACTACAGGAAACAACTGGTCCGCTGCACCTTTTAAGGTTCCATGAGCAATTTGTCCCTGCACAGGTGTTCTGGCCATCTTTATCACCAACTCTTTTTCTGGTTTTGTTAGATCTGCCAACATGAAATCAGTATCTCCTCAGTCTGGGTCTTGATTCTTGACTATCAACTAAGACATTTTTGCTACTTTGCTAGGGATTTCTCTCTAGTTTTTAACTTTTCCCCACCAGCTGCTCAAGTCACTGTAAGTAAAGGAGATCTTCACCCATACAGCTTCTCCTTTGGGACTACCTACTTGCCTTAAGGGGGGGACTAAAGGCAAAGCTTTTTTGCTTTTATTGCTTGAACATGTTGTCACTGGGTCCCTTGAACTTGCCCCCCCACCAGGATTATTCATCTCATTCTCACTACCATTCAGGTTTAATTGAGCAAGAGTGTAGAGCTGGCCTGGGGTAACTCGGCTGTAAGTCTTGGACGTCTAGAACAGTGCCTTCCTCGTGATTTTTGCCAGTTTCGAACATCTCTGCCCTATAACACATGCTGAACAACATCTCTTTATTTTCCACCTGTAATCGATTTTCAAAGTTAGGATCAAAAGGTGCTGTGAGGCCAAATCAAAGCCACATGTTTTCTGCCACTCAGGTTTATTCTTCAGTCTGCATATATCACTTGATCCCATTTTTCTTCTTTTCATAAAAATAACATCAACTGTAGCAGTGTTTGAAAATTGTAAGTGCCATTAGGGGGTCATTTTTCACCACTTTCTAAGTTATATAAAGGCTATCTTTGTTTACAGTATTGAATCAGATTATCTTTCTTCAAAGAAATTATCTTCTAGGATTCCACCTTTCTAAATCTTGCAAAAAATACATTCTAATGGACTCTTTTCCATTACCATCTTTACTTCTTGTGTCATTCATTCTTAATGCTATTGAAATGTCCAAACTTATCAGTTTGTATTAGGAGTTCTTCTGTGTTCCTTATCTTTATTCCCTGTATTCTACACTTAACACACGCTGGGTCTCTCTGAGTTACCCAGCACCAATATTCTTTTTTATAGTACTAATAAGCAATGTAAACAAAAGGATTACACGCTCCATGTTTGCGACACTACTTCAAACAAGAAGTGTTTCTCTAACCTTGTACAAAACTTAAGAAAAATTATCTTTTCTTGCAAAATTCACATTCCTGTACACACCCAAGCCAATTGCGCCTAAGCAATTATAATCACTCATACTATGACTGTGTCCTACTACACTACAAACTACATATTATTTCATTTCAGTAACTTCACTTAAAAACTAAAACTTTAAGATTTCCCATTGGAAATCAAAGTGCATCTGACAGTATTTCAGAGACTAAAAGGTATTAAAATACTACAAATATATAAAACTGCAGTCCTAATCAGCATGTAAACATAGTAAAATATCATGATCAGGATAGTTATATTTTTCCAGAAGCTTGGCATAGGTACCAGGGCCCCAGGGGCTGCAGGCACTTCCCTGCCAGAGCAGGAGCATTGCTGTCCCCAGTCAGCTGAATGCCAGCACAAGGGCACCAGCCCTGGGCAGGAGCCAGCATGGGGCCCTTCCTGCAGGAGGACAGATCGGGTGCTGCTTGGTAACTTTCATTTTGGTCACTTCTATTGAAATTTTAGGAAAGGTCACAATGAAACTTTTTCCAACTGTTTCCCTCTGGTTTACCCCTCTGGCAGCCCAAGCTCTGTGCTGCAGGTGGCCTGGGTGTGTGCAGAGCAATGCACCCCACCACAAACCCCTCGGTTTTCCCACAAGTGGTCATAACCTGTCCCCAGATGTGCCCAGCCGTGGCAGCAGAAAGAGCCCACAGCGCAGTGGGCACCGTGCCCTGCCCAGCCGGGGCTCTCTGCATGGAGCAGCAGCAGCGCCGGCACCTTTCAACCTGCTCCTGCCTTGGCTTCACCTGGTAGACAGAAACCTCTGGGAATCAGCACCGCCAGTCACGTTCCCAGCTTGGAGCAGCTCCTGCTGACGGGCACATCCTGCAGTTCTAATTCCAGAGAGGATGAGTTGGCTTGGCACAGCCTGTTTTTTGTTGTGTGCTGGGGGCCATAGGGGTAGCTTCTGTGCAAAGATGTTAGAAGCTTCCACCGTGCGTAAGAGAGCCAATCTGGGATGTCTCTAATGATGGGCATGCTGCTGGCCCAATTAGACAGGTTGGTAAGGCCTCAGTGGTGACATATTTAAGAAGAAAATCAAAACAGCACATGCCCAGTTATTTTTGGAAGGGTGGTGAAGGGCTGCTGCCAGGGGCCATCCCTGGCGTGGTGGCAGCAATGCTCAGCAGCCAGCGCCATCTGGGCGCAGCCCACGGCGAGCCTCACCTGCCCGGCCGCCCCTGCCCAGCTGCGCTGAGGGAGGAAGGCAGGGGTGAGGGCCGGCTCGCCCTTCCCGGAGCCCCATGAGGAGAGGTGTTCAATAGTGGCAACGCTGCAGTGGCCGCCACCGCCTGCACAGTGGCGGCAGCGCCATGGCAAGGGATTCCTCGACACGGAACCTAAATGAGATCAATTTCTGGGCACTGTGGGATCTTGCAAGAATCTTTGGATTAGTGCAACTTGTTGACAACGGTACCTAGAAGCAGCACTTTACTTCTAGTCAGAGAAGAGGAGGAAGTGAGGACAACAACATGGCAACACCAAGGTCAGTGGAAAAGGGAGGGATGAGGTGCTTTGAGAGTTGAAGCCGAGATTCCTCTGCAAGTCGTGGCTAGGATCATGGCAAAAGAAGATATCCCCTTGTAATGCATGAAGTCAAGAGGGATGCAGAAACCCACTTGCAGCCAAGGAGAAAAGTGCTCGTGCTGGAGCAGGTGAATAAAGCTGTGGTCTAATGGGAGACCTGAAAAGAGAGAGAGGGCCGCTGCTTTCAGATATGGAGAAGATCCTTCCAAACTAGGTCAGCCTATTCTTGAAAGGCTGCACTCTATGGATGACGCCACAACGGTTTTGGGATGACTGCCCGTGGGAGTGACCCCATAGCACAGCAGAAGAAAGACTACTCTCCCTGAGCAAACGAAAAAGATCTCAAGATCTCACTGACCAAAACGCCCATACCTTCTTGTGCTGTTGGTGGAAAGGAGGGAGGTGCTAGGGGAAAAGAAGGTGTTTTAAAGGCCTATTTTCATTTCTCATTCTTCTCCTCTCACTCTGTTAATAATAGGTTTGTTTTATCCCTTAAATTTTAACCTATTTTGCCCTAGAATATTTTCTTTCAGTCCTTATCTCAACTCATGGGCCCTTCCTTAGGTTTTTTCCCCCCTCCCCTCTCCTCTGCTCAACTCTAGCAGAAGAAGGTGAGCAAACGACTTTCATGGGTACCAGGCCTTTGGGAAGTGTCAAACATTGACAGAGGAGCAAAGGCAGAGATGTACATACAGGGGAGTCCTGGGCACGTCCAATAAATGTGCAAATATGTGGAAACATTTGTTAGGAATTATTTCAGCTCTTATGCCAAAAGTGTCTTCTCTTCTGGTTCTGTCCAATGCTTTGGGCCATTTTCTTGGTCTGGTTTCCTTTGCTTTGGTCCCATCTCAGTGCTCAGTTCAGGTAGAGCCGGTAGGTTCTTGGGGCACTCTTGGAGTTACTCCTGCATCCCTTGAACCACAGAGTTTGTCCCAGCAGGGGAGTTTGTGCTGCTTTGGGACAGGAGAACTTCCCAGGCTAATTTGTGTTTGCTGTAGGGAAGGTTGGGCTGCTTTGCATAAAGACACGGACCAATGCAGAACGTTTACTTTGTGATGTCAGGGCAGGGTTGCCAGGTTGTTGTGCTGACATCAGAAGGCTGCCTTGGTGCACAAAGGGCCTCAGTGCCAGAGCCACCCTTGGGCATGCTCAGTGCAGGAAGCATCCCACGGTTTGTCAGTGGGCAACTGCGCAGAAACAAGAGCCTTGTTTTCTCTTGTGTTCCAAACTTGCAAAACAATGCAGCAATGATTGAGAATATCGTTGCTGCAGTTTGCACTGTCTATGGCATTGGTTATTCCGGATATTACCTGACTAGCCTGGCATGTAAGTAAAGATTTTCCTTGGGTGCAACATAACCTGGCTTTTGTATGTCTTCCTGCTCTTCCTTAGTGACTGGCTTGATTTGGAAACAGAAAGAGCACTAGGATGCCACTGGTTTGGTAAAGCTGCTGTCAACACCTTCCCCTAAAAACAGGGTGTCTGTAGCCAGGGGCTGTGGGCAGCATTAGCAAGGGAACCTGCAGGGTTGCATTCTCTCCACGAGAGAGTCTGTGGCAGCAGAGTCTGACATTTCCTCAGTTTGCTGGGTCAAGCAGGACAACTGAAAATGCAGACTGGGAGATCTTGCCAGAAGGCCTTCTAAAATTTCTGCAGTTCTTACAAGAATTCAGAGAAGGCTTCTTCTTTCTAAATTTTGTCATGAAAGGATTTGACTGTCTAATTTGACCTTTTACTAAGTGCTAAAATAGTGATTCCCTTTAAATGAAGTGCAAACTGCAAAGCAGTGAATGTCTGCTCCTGAACCCTGGAGGTGCTGATGTGCAGTTTCACTGCCAGTAGAACTTCCACAGCTCAGAGGGATTTTGGGGAAGCTTTTCTGGGCAGCTCTTTTCAGCAAGTTAATGAGAATGAGTTCATGCAACTAGTTGAAAAAAACAGTACCTGAATGTAAGGATAAAAAAAGCTGCTTTATGTGTAGGGCAGAAAAAAAGAATTGAGCGTTAAAGAACTATTTGCACTGTAGTGATCAAGTTTGTATTAATTTGCTGGCAAAACAGACCAAAGCATAGTCACAGCCAAGAATATCATCCTGTTCTCTTGCTGGCAGTGTGAAAGAGATGTGTCTCCTGGACGCCTGTCGTGAAAGAGAAAATGCTCTCTGTTTGGGTTGACTTGTTCAGTGGGATTAATCAGCCCAGGCCATTGTCTCAAAGAATCTGTTGATTTTCCTTGCCCACTACAGGTCACCTGAGGCGTGTACTCAGAGTTGCCGAATCTGAGGTGAGTGAGAAAGGAACATTTGATGTTCCTGGTGTTGAAGAAATGAAGAGGAAGCAGTGAGCTTGGCCTGTGGCAGTAGAGTGCGGAGGGCCAGCTGGGCAGGCTAAAAGAAAATCCATTTCCATATTGCAGCAGCAGCAATAACAAAGGCATGCCTGGCTATTTCCTAATTTTCCATTTCAGAGCTTTAAGGAACTCAAAGCTCAGTTTTCAGAGAGAATGTTGCTTGCTGATAGTAGCCAGGGTGGAATATAGAATTCAGAGCCATATGCAGTTATGTTGAATCAGCCTATTTTAATTTTATTGAGGTCTCTTAGAATCCCATTGCTATCACAGTTTATGATTTCACCTTAGTAGAGCAGGTTGTGGAGTTGCATAAAAATAAGGTTATAAATGATAGGTAATGGCCTGAACCTCATACTTCTCTCAGTCCACACAACCCTGAACCAACAGCAGACTCTTCTCTGGCTTGCACTGCTCCTGGAGAAGAGGCCAAAGATGAGACCAAAGACGAACAAAATGACCACAAGCCTCCAGCTGTGGTCACAGCACAACCTGAATATGCCAAGCCAGGAAGTGCCAGTTCTGGCTGGTGCTGTCTTTAGTGCAAGACAGAGCTGCAAGTTCCTGAGCAGCCAGCAGTTGCTGTCGGTGGCTGAGGATGCTGAGTGCTGGAGTCCTGCCAGGACCTGGCAATTCCCCGTGCCAGTGAGATCTGGAAAATGGGTTTTGATCTGTCATGTTTATGCCCCAGCTTGCTGGGATTCTGATAGGGGCCAGCCTGAAGCGTGAAGGGTCCCCAGCCCCAGAGGAGGGAGCATGTCAAAGGCATTGAGCTCAGCCTTGTTGGATATGTAGGGGACACTGTGTTCTAGAGAGGCCTGTCCCACTACACAGCCTGGCCAAGGAGCTACAGGCAAAAAAAAAGGTTGATCTGACCACACAGGCTCTTTGAAGTGGTTTGTCCCAATGAACTTCTTGGGTGTGCTTACCTGGGAGTATTTCAGAGACACATTGTGGAGTTTCAGCTTGAAGACAGAGATTTAGTGCCTTTATTGCCAGGTTGTTTTTTTACCTCTTCATAGAAGAGTGATAAATAGCAGAGTGCAGTCTGAGTCTGCCTGCCTTTTGATAAGCTGCAAAGAGATGATTGTGTTGTGCATGAATGCATGTGGACCTACTCATGTCCTGTGTGGCAAAAGACAAAAACTGCACAGTTCTGGATCTACTTCTGAGGCAAAACCCAGAGGTTACATGTGTCTGTTGGTGCTTTCTATTGTGTGGTGTGCCTGGATAATTCCATTTGAAAATACCATTTGGAAATGAGATTCCCCCTGGAGAGGGGGAAAAACTGAAAGACTTGGAGTGCTGTCTTGTGTTGCTGAGAAAAGCAAAGACATCTTGAAATGTCGGATGCTGTATTTTAAGTCAAATGTGCAACTTCAAAAAAAAGAGCCAGGGTTGCTGGTCAACAGCAGCTGAACATGAGGCAGCGTGTGCTCAGGTGGCCAAGACAGCCAAGGGCATCCTGGCGCGTGTCAGCAATAGTGGGGCAGCAGGAGCAGGGCAGTGAGCTGTGCCCTGTGCTGGGCACCGCTGTGGCCGCTGCTCCAGTGCTGTGTCCAGTTCTGGCCCCTCTGGAGCAGAAAGACATTGAGGGGCTGGAGCGTGTCCAGAGAAGGGCAAGGGAGCTGGGAAGGGGTGGGAACACCAGCCCAAGGGGGAGGTGCTGAGGGAGCTTTAGCCTGGAGAAATGGAGGCTCATGAGGGACCTTCCAGACACACTTCCATAAATGCCTACCTGGCAGTGCTCCCCACAGGGTCTGTTTCCGTGACAAGAATCCCCTCACTGCATCCAGATGCTTTAGACACTGGATCATTTGGTGTGTTGCGTTGTTGGGCTGCTAGGAGGAGAAGATTTGTTTATTTTCTTCCTCTGGCAAACAAACGTGCTTTTGCTCAACATTTTCCTGCACGAGAAGATGTAGTTTGGGGCAGGGACATTGGTGCAGAAGGAGCTGTTCTAATGCCAGGCCAGCCAGTAGGACCTTGCACATCACTTCCATTTTAACAGCACCCTTACCTTTTGGCAGCCTCAGGGATCAGCAATTGTCAAATAATGCAATAAGGATTGTATTTGGGAATTGAGCAGGAAATCAACACCCTTGAATTGCAGCTGGTCCTCAGAGATCAGAGGAGCTGGGAAGGGCTGGACTTCATTTCTGGTTAAGCCACTTTAGCCCTGTCAATGTGGGTGTGATTAAGAGAAGAACTTGTCTGAGCACAAATGCACAAAGAGTGAAGTTCCCAGTTCTGTGCTCTGAGGCTGATCTCATTCCATAAGGACCTACATGCTCCAGATTCCTCAAGAGTGTGGTTTATTGAGGCAACAGGAGAGCAAGTTCAGGATTGCTGCTGATTGGAGAACTGGCTGCTGAGTGTTGATGTCTGTCATAACAGAAAGTATTGTAAGAGAAATTATATAAGTGAGATCTATCTATCTATCTGTCTGTCTGTCTGTCTGTCTGTCTATGTACCTATGTAACATTTATAAATTGATTCTTCTTGGCTCTGGTCAGAGGCTGGTGGAGGTGCAAAGCTCACCTAAAGGCATCCCTTCAGGAGAAGAGAAGAGACATGTTCTATCAACTTATCCCGAGCAGGCAGAGATATATTCCCTCCAGAAACGGGTTTTTTTTCCCCCTCAGAGTTGTTTTCCTCCTCCAGCCTCTCCTGACCTGAGCTCCCAGTTTATTCTTTAAATTTCTCCCTGTCCTAGTGATGTGGAACAATTCCATGTTTTAGGTGGTGTTTGGTGACTCTGGTCATACATGCATTACATGGCACATGACTTTCTTCCCTGGCATCCCTAGGGGTGTGTAAGTTCATTTGCTCATGGGGCCTTATGATGGTCTCTGGTACTGCTGGTCTGGATTCTCAGTTGGCAAAGGAGGAAGTATAAACACCTTGGTCTTCCTCCATATACTGAAGTGGCTGTAGAGGCTCTCTGACCTCTATCAGAGGATCTGTGCATGCATCCTTATCTCCTGAATGAGCAGGATTTCTAACAAGAGTGTAGTTGTCAGGAAGGCAGGAATGCTGATGCAGGCATGAAGAGAACATGAACTCCAGAAGTGTCTCTCAAAAGGAATGAGCCCACACTGGAAGCCACCTGCAGAGCCAGGATGGAGCTGTGAGACAGGGCTGGGGGTCAGTCACAAGGGAAAGACAAAGGGGACACAGTAGAAGCGGAGGGAGGCCCTCAGCAGAGCCTTGAGAAGTGCCACACCTTCCCTGCCACACCTGCCTGAGAGGCTCTTGGAGCTTCAGTCCCAGATGGACCCTGATTGTACTGCCAGTGTCACTTTGGAATCTGTGCCTCCCCACGGGCAGAGAATGACCCAGGAGAGCAGCAGCACAGTGCTTTGGGAACGTGTGAGCCCATCACTCTTAGACACTTGGCCCACAAAACTTGTATGGGAAGTTGAAGCCCATCTTCTCTTGCTTTCTGTGCAGGCCCTTCTGGAGAGAGAGCAGGAGCAGACTGCTACATCAGATGTGGCATGCCAGACTCAGGGAGAGCTGTTCCCAGCCCGGGAGCAGGAAGAGCAGCTGAGGCAGCAGGCGGAGGAGCCACAGGAGAATGGCCAGGTAAGCCTGGCTCACGGGTGACAGAGTGAGGGGCAGGAACAGGGGCATAAAACAGAGCTCTTGGGAGCCCAGTAGTTGTTTCTTAGCAATTTATGGGAAGAATTCTATAGGTAAGAAGGACTGAAAGAAAAGAAACCTAACCCCCAGCGTCAGGGGATAAGCTTTTTCTAAGCAACTTCCTTTCCTTAGTGCTGAAGTTTCCCCCCTCAAATTCTTCTATCTTAAAAAAACACAGTGAAATAAAATGCAAGTTTGTAATACACAAACAACTTGTTCTAAATGTAGAAGTTATGACAAAATTCACTTTCCTTCCTTCCTTCACTGAGCACTTCTCCTGGATGCCAAGCGAAGACTAATGGAGCACAAGAAATTGGCAATTGTGGACTTAACCTCTACTGAGTAATGTGAGGTCACACACTTGGTGGCCATAAAACATTTGGCTTTGTGTCTGCTACTTTAACCTCGGGAACATCATAAAAAGGAAAAGAAAGGGCAGGAAGTCATAATCTGTGGTCAGAAACTTTATTGCTATTTTTTAAAGCATATTTTAAATTCAATAGTAATCTCAAGTTTTCTGTCGGACTCGTAAATTGTGTCCTGGTATAGGACTATTTGAAGGTCCAACAAAGCTATATATATTAATTATTTAGGAGAAAGGACTGTTTTCAACTAAAGCTCTAGTAGCAGATAGTTTCATAACTGTTGTTAATCTAGAGCAGCATAGAGCAAATGAAGTGTTTTCATGCCTTGTCAATTTCCCTTCCTTCATCTTTAATTCCTAGCAACATGGAAAACTATTTTGTTTCTGCATTCACCAAAACGGTTGTTAATTTAATTTTCAGGTAGCTTTTCAAAGTCTCTTTCCTTTGATGTTCATGGAAAGTGACAGAACCTAAACTGTGTATTTGGCTTCAGCAAACTCTGCTGATAGAAAATTTCCTTTGTGCCACCACCATCTTCACACTGGCTTCTTTCAAACTTTGGAAGTGGATGCCATGCAGTAATTGCTGTGTTTTTACAGTACATACCTGCCATACCCTTGGCCTTTCTCTTTTCAGATCAGGGCAAGGTTGGGTTTTTTTTGTTGCTGTTGTTTTTTGGTTGTTTTTTTTGTTTTTGTTTTTTTTTTTAACATTCTCTCCTAGCACTGTGCATTAGAGATTTATTTGCAATAAAAATTCTGTCATGCTTTATTCATGGATGTTAGGTCCAGCAATCAATGCAAGTCCACTCAATGGACTCAAGGAGACCCAGTTCATCCCAACTGGTGTGTCTGAAGGAGAATTACTATTAATGCTGAGTTGGTTTTTTCCCTTTAGGTCAGGGGACCAGGCTGTGGCATCAGGTGCTGCAGCAGCCACGCTGCTCCCCAGCCTGCAGCTGGAGATCCTTTCAGAGGAAGCAATGAGGGGCAGGCCAGAGGCTGCAGCATTCCAGGTCAGAGTCTAAAACCAATCCTGTTTAGTTGCTGTTTTTTTAATTTCGTTTTTTTATCTGAGGTACAACAGGCATATAGACTGATCTGAGCTTGTGGAGAGCAAAAAGCTTCAAAACTATTGTAGTCAAGAGTTGAAAGACAATTTCCATGTATACTCTTGCATATGGTATTTCAGAGATGATGGCAACTTTTAATTTTGCAGTTACAGTGTTAAGTACATACACAAAGAAAAGTATATATACCTGAAAATTAATATCCCTCTATCCTCATTTTTTACCAATAAAATACATAACACTAATTAAAAAACCAAAAAACCAAAAAACAACAACAACAAACCCCCCCAAAAAAAAAAAACCAAAACAAAACCAAAAACAAATAAACACAAAACCAACCAAACAAAAAAGACAAGATTTTCATGCTCCTTCTTGGTCAGCATGTTCTAGAATTAACTGTGGGTTTTTGAGCATTCTTCATTTAAAAGAAACTGCTATTTAGAATGTTTAAATATAGAAGCTATTTTGCTTGTGTAAGTTTAAAAACTTGCACATTTCAAAATACTGACGACAAAACAGTGAATGGAAAAAAAGACCAATTAGTGCCAAGACAGAATTTTTTTTTCCCAATGAGAGAACAAAAGGCAGAGTGAGTACATATTTCTTTCATTGTGCTTCTCTGTCTGAATTAGAGAGCAAGTAACCAAGTAAAGGGCAAGGAACTTAGACAAGGTAAGTACTGCATGCAGTGTGTACGTTTTCAGCAGTAATTCCTTCCAATTTATTGTAGATTTTCTGTTCTAATGCAGTATATAATTGTAGGACCAGGGTGACAATAAACATTAAGAAAGGCAGATTCTAATCTGGGAATTTCTCACAGTTGCCCTCTTGCATGCATACATGCATCTCAATATGATAAAGATATAAATTATGTGCATTATCATGTTGTCACACTAAAATATGGAAATATGTAATGCCTTGAGATTCCCATGAAGCTTAATTAGCACAGATTAACTTTCCCGTCAAAGTGTAGGATTGCAAATGCTTCCCCAGTTCAGTGATGATCCATTTTAAACCTGCACAAAAGGCCCCACGGGTGGTATGTTTTCACAGGAGGCATTGTGACAATAATCACCTTTTAAATCTTGCTTTTCTAATTTGATAGTGGACGCTGCTTCTGGTTTGGTTTTTTTTGGTCCCATCCCAACTCCCGTTCTTTATGACCTTGCAGTGATTGCAGAAGCACCTGCAGCCTGTTCCCTCTTTCTTTCTGAAAGGGAATCAGAAACACAAAATGTTGCATTTCTTATTTGCACAAAGTGTTTGCGGTATAGCTAACATAGTCCAGTACGTGCTGGGGAGATCCCTGGTGGGGCAGAATTGTAAAGTTCTTGTTCACCTGGCAGCTTCAGGTACACTTGGCAACTGAGGACATACAGAAACAGTGAACTTGCTTTTCTCCTTCCCTTTTCCTCTTTCTCTCTTTCCCCATCTCTCTTTCCCCCTTTTCCTTCACTCTCTCCCCTGCCCTCATGTCTAGTTCCTGTTTGATTCCTTTCCAAGCACATTATCGAGGTTTTGCTATAAAATTGGCATTTTAAAGGCAGAGATTACCTAATGGATTTTAATTTTACTCTATGCCAAACTGTATTAATTGCAATCGTGCAATCTGGAGTGAGGTAAGTAGTTGGGAATCACTTTAGGGACACTTTTCATTTAAAGCAGTGGAGCTGTTTGCAGGCACATCCTCCAGGGCTGCCTTAGTCTGTGATGAGCACATTTCAATTAAAGGCCTTAAAATCTGCAGGAATCCTCTTTTAGGACTAGAACTACAGCACCAAGAGATTTTGGAGATTCTTTCTGATGAGAAAAGATGTGATATGGGTTAATTTGCCACTGCTGTTTTCTAGACACCTCAACGAAATAACCTGATTGATTTAACATCTCTTCTGAAAAGGAGCAGTGCGAAACCAAGGAAAGGAAAACTGCAAAAAATCCTTGTAAATCCCTGCCTGTGCTACTAAGCTGATTTTTGTCTATACCAAAAGCTTACATTCGAAAGACCAATTTCATACTATCTGAAAGGAAAAATTACAAATAAAATAGCAAATAAAATGTGATTAACCACTGTAAAGAAGACCAATAATTTCAACAGTTGGTTGAGAGTACGTGGGGTACAAGTTGCCAGTACTGCAAAATCATTTGTGCTGTCTTGTCCTGCTAACTTTATCATCAGTCTAATCAATATAACAAAATGGGGACATTCTTCCACTGCATAGGTGGAAACAGATATATTTTCCCAGTTATACTGCAATCAGATAATTTGTTTTCAGAGGTCTGTAGGTTTACAATGTTTCTTTTCTTACTGCCAAGTTAATTCTTTTTCTGTGAAGTGGAAGGGTTAGTAAATAGACTCACTTTGGAAGCGTGAACAGTAACCTGAAACTGTGTGGTAATTTTTTGTGAACAGAAATTGAACCTGCACTTAGTCTTGTATTGAAATAAAATGAAAAATTTCATCAAGAACTCAATCTTGTACTGCACTGAAGACATCTCATTAAAGCATCGTCTAACTAGGGTGTAGAGTCATTCCTCAATTATATTAATATTCAAGATTTTAGAAAAAATTTAAAAATCAAAATTTTAAAGAAATAAAAAATCCAATTAAAAAATATGTATTTTTAAATTTTTAAGTCCTGGGGACTGAAATTCTGCCTGGCTTACAAACTGTATTTGATTTCTCTGCTAATAAAAAATCTGTGTTATGTCAAAAATTTGAATGTGTGCTATTTGGCATTTAATTGTAGTGTGCCTGGCACTAATTATTCCTTTTACTAATTCTTAAAGCACGCCCTTATAAGTTTTATGGATCGCTACTCACTGGCAGCCATCAGAGTAGAAGCATTACGAGTAGGAGGAGAATCTTTGCGGATTCGCTTTGAACCTGAAGCAGCTGTTCTGCCTCCTGCTGCTGCCCCTCATGGTAAGTCTGCTTTTCATGCAATTGGAGTCACTTGGATTTGGGTTCCGAGCCAGCATCTCTATTCTATAAAGCATCTATAGGCAAATAACAACAATAGTTAAGCGTAAAGATAATGGATTAAAAAAATCATGCAAACAAAAATGTTTTGAAACATTTTTCAGAAAAGAAAGGGGGTGGTGAAAGCTAACACAGGCATGAAAATTTCCGTCAGGCAGATTGCAGAATAAGTTTGTTTTCTTGATTAAATAAACCCACACTAGCAATTATAATGATGAGGGGTAAAAAAATCTCTGGAAGTATTAGCAGAAATTCAAAAAAAATGCTATTGATTTCCTCCATGCCCGAGGGTAGGATACTGATAATAACGACTCTTGCCTATTAAAGAGAGATAACTATAATCAGGTGCCCTGTATTTAAAATAAGCATTTAAGATCAGAAGCAAACAGTTATAAGTACTTCATATATGTGTCTTTGTGAGAGGTATTTAACAGCAAATGTAGATTTTCTCTAGATTTGCTTTTTATCCTTCTTTTTATAGAAGTACGCTGCAGACAGCCTAGACACACATTCTACGCTTTGTCAGGAAGAGACATACCCTACAGAACCTACTCTGTGCCTGGAAGCGGCAGAAGCTCTGGTGTGTCACCCTAAAGAGCCTATACTGTGTCTGCAACTAACACAGCCTTTCCTTCCAGCCATAAATATTTCATTTCTTTTCATTTTCCTTTTAAAAATGTACTTTCTCCGCACAGAATCCTTCCGCCTTCCATTTGTATGCCAAGGAATCCGTACACCACTCGGTCCTGCTCCTGATGGTAAGTTTCCTTTTCAAGCTGTTAGAGTCACTTGCATATGGGCTGCTCGGCAGCATATCCCTTCATGCTGCACAGCACCTATGGCAAGTAACAACAGCAGTTAAGTGCAAAGATAATGCAGCAATAAAGTAAGTACTATCAGAAACGTTCTGAGACTTGTTTCAGAAGAGAAATTGCCTGGTGAGAGTTAAGACAGGCATGAAAATTTTAGTCAGGCCGACTGGAAAATTAGCTTGTTTAGTGGATTAATAGAACCCACTCCAGCAATTATAATGATGAAGGGTAAAAGATGTCTGTAAATATTAGTCCCACTTCAAATAAAGTGCTGTGGTTTTATACAGCACTTCCTAAAACAGTATACTTGTTCCAATATCATTTGGCCTTCAAAGATTAATATCGAATATTGGGTGCTATGTCTTTCAAATTCGCACTTAGGACCATCAACGAGCAGTTACAAGAACTTCTCATATGCGCCTTTGTAAGAGGCCTATAACAGCAAATGCAGATGCTGTCCTGATTTGGGTTTTATTTATTTATTTATTTGTTTGTTTGTTTGTTTATTTATTTCTTAGCTCCAGCATGCTGGGGAGAGCCCAGACACAGATCCTACCCTTTTTCTGGAACCGACAGAACCTCTGGTAGGACAACCGACAAAGCCTCCAACTTGCATGGAACCAACACAACCTCTGGTATGTCACCCTACAGAACCTTTACTGTGTCTGGAACCAACAGAGCCTTTCCTTCCAGCCATACCTGTTTCAGTTCTGTGCATTTCTTTGGTTTGTATCTTTACATTCTCTGAAGTAAATTCTCTTTCTCTGGCAGAACCTTTTCCGCTTCGTTTTGAACACGGAAGAGCCAGTACTCCTCTTGATCCTGCTCCTGATGGTAAGTCTGCTTTTCAAGCAGTTAGAGTCACTTAACTGTGTGTTCAGAGCCAGCATCTCCCTTCACGCTGCACAGCTTCTCCAGGCATAAAACAACAATAATTGAGTGCAAAGGCAATGGTGTAGTAAAATTCGTGCTGATTTACCAAAATAAGAGTATTGGTCTCATAGCGATACTCAAGTGTGATGGAGAGAAGACTCTCTAACAGTTTAAAGTTAGAGAGATTATGTTTATTCAGCGCTGGGCAGCAGCATGAGGTAATCCTCTAATACGCACTGCAAAATCACCGGGGATCGCAGAGTTTCTTTATTGACCAAGGGTTCAAACAACTACGTATTCCTAATGACAGCCCCTCCCATCCCCAAATTCCTATGGTAACTAGTGGAATGGCTATTCTATTCTAATGGATTCTGTCTTGATTTGTTTTAATTCTTTTTGTTATTCCAGCATGCTGGGGACTGCCTAGACACACTTCCTACACATTGTCAGGAACAGACATACCCTACAGAACCTACTCTGTGCCTGGAAGCGGCAGAAGCTCTGGTGTGTCACCCTAAAGAGCCTATACTGTGTCTGCAACTAACACAGCCTTTCCTTCCAGCCATAAATATTTCATTTCTTTTCATTTTCCTTTTAAAAATGTACTTTCTCCGCACAGAATCCTTCCGCCTTCCATTTGTATGCCAAGGAATCCGTACACCACTCCGTCCTGCTCCTCATGGTAAGTTTCCTTTTCAAGCTGTTAGAGTCACTTGCATATGGGCTGCTCGGCAGCATCTCCCTTCATGCTGCACAGCACCTATGGCAAGTAACAACAGCAGTTAAGTGCAAACATAATGCAGCAATAAAGTAAGTACTATCAGAAACATTCTGAGACTTGTTTCAGAAGAGAAATTGGCTGGTGAGAGTTAAGACAGGCATGAAAATTTTAGTCAGGCCGACTGGAAAATTAGCTTGTTTAGTGGATTAATAGAACCCACTCTAGCAATTAAAATGATGAAGGGTAGAAGATGTCTGTAAATTTTAGTCCCACTTCAAATAAAGTGCTGTTGTTGTATACAGCACTTCCTAAAACAGTATACTTGTTCCAATATCCTTTGGCCTTGAAAGATTAATATCGAATTTTGCGTGCTATGTCTTTCAAATTCGCACTTAGGACCAGCAGCGAGCAGTTACAAGAACTTCTCATATGCGCCTTTGTAAGAGGCATTTAACAGCAAATGCAGTTGCTGTCTTGATTTGGGTTTTATTTGTTTATTTATTTCTTTGTTTTTTTGTTTGTTTATTTCTCAGCTCCAGCATGCTGGGGAGAGCCCAGACACAGATCCTACCTTTTTTCTGGAACCGACAGAACCTCTGGTTGGACAACCGACAGAGCCTCCAACTTGCATGGAACCAACACAACCTCTGGTATGTCACCCTACGGAACCTTTACTGTGTCTGGAACCAACAGAGCCTTTCCTTCCAGCCATACCTGTTTCAGTTCTGTGCATTTCTTTGGTTTTAATCTTTACATTCTCTGAAGTAAATTCTCTTTCTCTGGCAGAACCTTTTCCGCTTCGTTTTGAACACGGAAGAGCCAGTACACCTCTTGATCCTGCTCCTGATGGTAAGTCTGCTTTTCAAGCAGTTAGAGTCACTTAACTGTGTGTTCAGAGCCAGCATCTCCCTTCATGCTGCACAGCTTCTCCAGGCATAAAACAACAATAATTGAGTGCAAAGGCAATGGTGTAGTAAAATTCGTGCTGATTTACCAAAATAAGAGTATTGGTCTCATAGCGATACTCAAGAGTGATGGAGAGAAGACTCTCTAACAGTTCAAAGTTAGGCAGTGTATGTTTATTCAGCGCTGGGCAGCAGCATGAGGTAATCCTCTAATACGCACTGCAAAATCACCGGGGATCGCAGAGTTTCTTTATTGACCAAGGGTTCAAACAACTACGTATTCCTAATGACAGCCCCTCCCATCCCCAAATTCCTATGGTAACTAGTGGAATGGCTATTCTATTCTAATGGATTCTGTCTTGATTTGTTTTAATTCTTTTTTGTTATTCCAGCATGCTGGGGACTGCCTAGACACACTTCCTACACATTGTCAGGAACAGACATACCCTACAGAACCTACTCTGTGCCTGGAAGCGGCAGAAGCTCTGGTGTGTCACCCTAAAGAGCCTATACTGTGTCTGCAACTAACACAGCCTTTCCTTCCAGCCATAAATATTTCATTTCTTTTCATTTTCCTTTTAAAAATGTACTTTCTCCGCACAGAATCCTTCCGCCTTCCATTTGTATGCCAAGGAATCCGTACACCACTCCGTCCTGCTCCTCATGGTAAGTTTCCTTTTCAAGCTGTTAGAGTCACTTGCATATGGGCTGCTCGGCAGCATCTCCCTTCATGCTGCACAGCACCTATGGCAAGTAACAACAGCAGTTAAGTGCAAACATAATGCAGCAATAAAGTAAGTACTATCAGAAACATTCTGAGACTTGTTTCAGAAGAGAAATTGGCTGGTGAGAGTTAAGACAGGCATGAAAATTTTAGTCAGGCCGACTGGAAAATTAGCTTGTTTAGTGGATTATTAATAGAACCCACTCTAGCAATTAAAATGATGAAGGGTAGAAGATGTCTGTAAATTTTAGTCCCACTTCAAATAAAGTGCTGTTGTTTTATACAGCACTTCCTAAAACAGTATACTTGTTCCAATATCCTTTGGCCTTGAAAGATTAATATCGAATTTTGCGTGCTATGTCTTTCAAATTCGCACTTAGGACCAGCAGCGAGCAGTTACAAGAACTTCTCATATGCGCCTTTGTAAGAGGCATTTAACAGCAAATGCAGTTGCTGTCTTGATTTGGGTTTTATTTGTTTATTTATTTGTTTGTTTGTTTGTTTGTTTGTTTGTTTCTCAGCTCCAGCATGCTGGGGAGAGCCCAGACACAGATCCTACCTTTTTTCTGGAACCGACAGAACCTCTGGTAGGACAACCGACAGAGCCTCCAACTTGCATGGAACCAACACAACCTCTGGTATGTCACCCTACGGAACCTTTACTGTGTCTGGAACCAACAGAGCCTTTTCTTTCCAGCCATACCTGTTTCAGTTCTGTGCATTTCTTTGGTTTTAATCTTTACATTCTCTGAAGTAAATTCTCTTTCTCTGGCAGAACCTTTTCCGCTTCGTTTTGAACACGGAAGAGCCAGTACACCTCTTGATCCTGCTCCTGATGGTAAGTCTGCTTTTCAAGCAGTTAGAGTCACTTAACTGTGTGTTCAGAGCCAGCATCTCCCTTCACGCTGCACAGCTTCTCTAGGCATAAAACAACAACAATTGAGTGCAAAGGCAATGGTGTAGTAAAATTCATGCTGATTTACTAAAATCAGAGTATTGGTCGCATAGTGATACTCAAGAGTGATGGAGAGAAGACTCTTTAATAGTTTAAAGTTAGGCAGTGTATGTTTATTAAGCACTGGGCAGCAGCGTGAGGTAATCCTCTAATACGCACTGCAAAATCACCGGGGATCGCAGAGTTTCTTTATTGACCAAGGGTTCAAACAACTACGTATTCCTAATGACAGCCCCTCCCATCCCCAAATTCCTATGGTAACTAGTGGAATGGCTATTCTATTCTAATGGATTCTGTCTTGATTTGTTTTAATTCTTTTTTTGTTATTCCAGCATGCTGGGGACTGCCTAGACACACTTCCTACACGTTGTCAGGAACAGACATACCCTACAGAACCTACTCTGTGCCTGGAAGCGGCAGAAGCTCTGGTGTGTCACCCTAAAGAGCCTATACTGTGTCTGCAACTAACACAGCTTTTCCTTCCAGCCATAAATATTTCATTTCTTTTCATTTTCCTTTTAAAAATGTACTTTCTCCGCACAGAATCCTTCCGCCTTCCATTTGTATGCCTAGGAATCCGTACACCACTCCGTCCTGCTCCTCATGGTAAGTTTCCTTTTCAAGCTGTTAGAGTCACTTGCATATGGGCTGCTCGGCAGCATATCCCTTCATGCTGCACAGCACCTATGGCAAGTAACAACAGCAGTTAAGTGCAAACATAATGCAGCAATAAAGTAAGTACTATCAGAAACGTTCTGAGACTTGTTTCAGAAGAGAAATTGCCTGGTGAGAGTTAAGACAGGCATGAAAATTTTAGTCAGGCCGACTGGAAAATTAGCTTGTTTAGTGGATTAATAGAACCCACTCTAGCAATTAAAATGATGAAGGGTAAAAGATGTCTGTAAATTTTAGTCCCACTTCAAATAAAGTGCTGTTGTTTTATACAGCACTTCCTAAAACAGTATACTTGTTCCAATATCCTTTGGCCTTCAAAGATTAATATCGAATATTGGGTGCTATGTCTTTCAAATTCGCACTTAGGACCATCAACGAGCAGTTACAAGAGCTTCTCATATGCGCCTTTGTAAGAGGCATTTAACAGCAAATGCAGATGCTGTCTTGATTTGGGTTTTATTTGTTTATTTATTTGTTTTTTTGTTTGTTTATTTCTTAGCTCCAGCATGCTGGGGAGAGCCCAGACACAGATCCTACCTTTTTTCTGGAACCGACAGAACCTCTGGTAGGACAACCGACAGAGCCTCCAACTTGCATGGAACCAACACAACCTCTGGTATGTCACCCTACGGAACCTTTACTGTGTCTGGAACCAACAGAGCCTTTTCTTTCCAGCCATACCTGTTTCAGTTCTGTGCATTTCTTTGGTTTGTATCTTTACATTCTCTGAAGTAAATTCTCTTTCTCTGGCAGAACCTTTCCCGCTTCGTTTTGAACACGGAAGAGCCAGTACTCCCCTTGATCCTGCTCCTGATGGTAAGTCTGCTTTTCAAGCAGTTAGAGTCACTTAACTGTGTGTTCAGAGCCAGCATCTCCCTTCACGCTGCACAGCTTCTCCAGGCATAAAACAACAATAATTGAGTGCAAAGGCAATGGTGTAGTAAAATTCATGCTGATTTACTAAAATCAGAGTATTGGTCGCATAGCGATACTCAAGAGTGATGGAGAGAAGACTCTTTAATAGTTTAAAGTTAGGCAGTGTATGTTTATTCAGCGCTGGGCAGCAGCGTGAGGTAATCCTCTAATACGCACTGCAAAATCACCGGGGATCGCAGAGTTTCTTTATTGACCAAGGGTTCAAACAACTACGTATTCCTAATGACAGCCCCTCCCATCCCCAAATTCCTATGGTAACTAGTGGAATGGCTATTCTATTCTAATGGATTCTGTCTTGATTTGTTTTAATTCTTTTTTTGTTATTCCAGCATGCTGGGGACTGCCTAGACACACTTCCTACACGTTGTCAGGAACAGACATACCCTACAGAACCTACTCTGTGCCTGGAAGCGGCAGAAGCTCTGGTGTGTCACCCTAAAGAGCCTATACTGTGTCTGCAACTAACACAGCCTTTCCTTCCAGCCATAAATATTTCATTTCTTTTCATTTTCCTTTTAAAAATGTACTTTCTCCGCACAGAATCCTTCCGTATTCCATTTGTATGCCTAGGAATCCGTACACCACTCCGTCCTGCTCCTCATGGTAAGTTTCCTTTTCAAGCTGTTAGAGTCACTTGCATATGGGCTCCTCGGCAGCATATCCCTTCATGCTGCACAGCACCTATGGCAAGTAACAACAGCAGTTAAGTGCAAAGATAATGCAGCAATAAAGTAAGTACTATCAGAAACGTTCTGAGACTTGTTTCAGAAGAGAAATTGCCTGGTGAGAGTTAAGACAGGCATGAAAATTTTAGTCAGGCCGACTGGAAAATTAGCTTGTTTAGTGGATTAATAGAACCCACTCTAGCAATTATAATGATGAAGGGTAAAAGATGTCTGTAAATTTTAGTCCCACTTCAAATAAAGTGCTGTTGTTTTATACAGCACTTCCTAAAACAGTATACTTGTTCCAATATCATTTGGCCTTCAAAGATTAATATCGAATATTGGGTGCTATGTGTTTCAAATTCACACTTAGGACCATCAACAAGCAGTTACAAGAGCTTCTCATATGCGCCTTTGTAAGAGGCATTTAACAGCAAATGCAGATGCTGTCCTGATTTGGGTTTTATTTGTTTATTTATTTGTTTGTTTGTTTGTTTGTTTATTTCTCAGCTCCAGCATGCTGGGGAGAGCCCAGACACAGATCATACCTTTTTTCTGGAATCGACAGAACCTCTGGTAGGACAACCGACAGAGCCTCCGACTTGCATGGAACCAACACAACCTCTGGTATGTCACCCTACGGAACCTTTACTGTGTCTGGAACCAACAGAGCCTTTCCTTCCAGCCATACCTGTTTCAGTTCTGTGCATTTCTTTGGTTTTAATCTTTACATTCTCTGAAGTAAATTCTCTTTCTCTGGCAGAACCTTTCCCGCTTCGTTTTGAACACGGAAGAGCCAGTACTCCCCTTGATCCTGCTCCTGATGGTAAGTCTGCTTTTCAAGCAGTTAGAGTCACTTAGCTGTGTGTTCAGAGCCAGCATCTCTCTTCATGCTGCACAGCTTCTCCAGGCATAAAACAACAATAATTGAGTGCAAAGGCAATGGTGTAGTAAAATTCGTGCTGATTTACCAAAATAAGAGTATTGGTCTCATAGCGATACTCAAGTGTGATGGAGAGAAGACTCTCTAACAGTTTAAAGTTAGACAGTGTATGTTTATTCAGCGCTGGGCAGCAGCGTGAGGTAATCCTCTAATATGCACTGCAAAATCACCGGGGATCGCAGAGTTTCTTTATAGACCAAGGGTTCAAACAACTACGTATTCCTAATGACAGCCCCTCCCATCCCCAAATTCCTATGGTAACTAGTGGAATGGCTATTCTATTCTAATGGATTCTGTCTTGATTTGTTTTAATTCTTTTTTGTTATTCCAGCATGCTGGGGACTGCCTAGACACACTTCCTACACGTTGTCAGGAACAGACATACCCTACAGAACCTACTCTGTGCCTGGAAGCGGCAGAAGCTCTGGTGTGTCACCCTAAAGAGCCTATACTGTGTCTGCAACTAACACAGCCTTTCCTTCCAGCCATAAATATTTCATTTCTTTTCATTTTCCTTTTAAAAATGTACTTTCTCCGCACAGAATCCTTCCGCCTTCCATCTGTATGCCTAGGAATCCGTACACTACTCGGTCCTGCTCCTCATGGTAAGTTTCCTTTTCAAGCTGTTAGAGTCACTTGCATATGGGCTGCTCGGCAGCATATCCCTTCATGCTGCACAGCACCTATGGCAAGTAACAACAGCAGTTAAGTGCAAAGATAATGCAGCAATAAAGTAAGTACTATCAGAAACGTTCTGAGACTTGTTTCAGAAGAGAAATTGGCTGGTGAGAGTTAAGACAGGCATGAAAATTTTAGTCAGGCCGACTGGAAAATTAGCTTGTTTAGTGGATTAATAGAACCCACTCCAGCAATTATAATGATGAAGGGTAGAAGATGTCTGTAAATTTTAGTCCCGCTTCAAATAAAGTGCTGTTGTTTTATACAGCACTTCCTAAAACAGTATACTTGTTCCAATATCATTTGGCCTTGAAAGATTAATATCGAATTTTGAGTGCTATGTGTTTCAAATTCGCACTTAGGACCAGCAGCGAGCAGTTACAAGAGCTTCTCATATGCGCCTTTGTAAGAGGCATTTAACAGCAAATGCAGTTGCTGTCTTGATTTGGGTTTTATTTGTTTATTTATTTATTTGTTTGTTTGTTTGTTTATTTCTCAGCTCCAGCATGCTGGGGAGAGCCCAGACACAGATCCTACCTTTTTTCTGGAACCGACAGAACCTCTGGTAGGACAACCGACAGAGCCTCCAACTTGCATGGAACCAACACAACCTCTGGTATGTCACCCTACGGAACCTTTACTGTGTCTGGAACCAACAGAGCCTTTCCTTCCAGTCATACCTGTTTCAGTTCTGTGCATTTCTTTGGTTTTAATCTTTACATTCTATGAAGTAAGTTCTCTTTCTCTGGCAGAACCTTTCCCGCTTCGTTTTGAACACGGAAGAGCCAGTACTCCTCTTGATCCTGCTCCTGATGGTAAGTCTGCTTTTCAAGCAGTTAGAGTCACTTAACTGTGTGTTCAGAGCCAGCATCTCCCTGCATGCTGCACAGCTTCTCCAGGCATAAAACAACAATAATTGAGTGCAAAGGAAATGGTGTAGTAAAATTCATGCTGATTTACCAAAATAAGAGTATTGGTCTCATAGCGATACTCAAGTGTGATGGAGAGAAGACTCTCTAACAGTTTAAAGTTAGACAGTGTATGTTTATTAAGCACTGGGCAGCAGCATGAGGTAATCCTCTAATACACACTGCAAAATCACCGGGGATCGCAGAGTTTCTTTATTGACCAAGGGTTCAAACAACCACATATTCCTAATGACAGCCCCTCCCATCCCCAAATTCCTATGGTAACTAGTGGAATGGCTATTCTATTCTAATGGATTCTGTCTTGATTTGTTTTAATTCTTTTTTTGTTATTCCAGCATGCTGGGGACTGCCTAGACACACTTCCTACACGTTGCCAGGAACAGACATACCCTACAGAACCTACTCTGTGCCTGGAAGCGGCAGAAGCTCTGGTGTGTCACCCTAAAGAGCCTATACTGTGTCTGCAACTAACACAGCCTTTCCTTCCAGCCATAAATATTTCATTTCTTTTCATTTTCCTTTTAAAAATGTACTTTCTCTGCACAGAATCCTTCCGCCTTCCATTTGTATGCCTAGGAATCCGTACACTACTCGGTCCTGCTCCTCATGGTAAGTTTCCTTTTCAAGCTGTTAGAGTCACTTGCATATGGGCTGCTCGGCAGCATATCCCTTCATGCTGCACAGCACCTATGGCAAGTAACAACAGCAGTTAAGTGCAAACATAATGCAGCAATAAAGTAAGTACTATCAGAAACATTCTGAGACTTGTTTCAGAAGAGAAATTGGCTGGTGAGAGTTAAGACAGGCATGAAAATTTTAGTCAGGCCGACTGGAAAATTAGCTTGTTTAGTGGATTAATAGAACCCACTCCAGCAATTATAATGATGAAGGGTAGAAGATGTCTGTAAATTTTAGTCCCGCTTCAAATAAAGTGCTGTTGTTTTATACAGCACTTCCTAAAACAGTATACTTGTTCCAATATCCTTTGGCCCTGAAAGATTAATATCGAATTTTGGGTGCTATGTCTTTCAAATTCGCACTTAGGACCAGCAGCGAGCAGTTACAAGAACTTCTCTTATGCGCCTTTGTAAGAGGCATTTAACAGCAAATGCAGTTGCTGTCTTGATTTGGGTTTTATTTGTTTATTTATTTGTTTATTTATTTGTTTGTTTGTTTGTTTGTTTGTTTGTTTCTCAGCTCCAGCATGCTGGGGAGAGCCCAGACACAGATCCTACCTTTTTTCTGGAATCGACAGAACCTCTGGTAGGACAATCGATAGAGCCTCCAACTTGCATGGAACCAACACAACCTCTGGTATGTCACCCTACGGAACCTTTACTGTGTCTGGAACCAACAGAGCCTTTTCTTTCCAGCCATAACTGTTTCAGTTCTGTGCATTTCTTTGGTTTTAATCTTTACATTCTATGAAGTAAATTCTCTTTCTCCGGCAGAACCTTTCCCGCTTCGTTTTGAACAACGAAGAGCCAGTACACCTCTTGATCCTGCTCCTAATGGTAAGTCTGCTTTTCAAGCAGTTAGAGTGATTTAGCTGTGTGTTCAGAGCCAGCATCTTCCTTCACGCTGCACAGCTTCTCCAGGCATAAAACAACAATAATTGAGTGCAAAGGCAATGGTGTAGTAAAATTCGTGCTGATTTACCAAAATAAGAGTATTGGTCTCATAGCGATACTCAAGAGTGATGGAGAGAAGACTCTCTAACAGTTCAAAGTTAGAGAGATTATGTTTATTCAGCGCTGGGCAGCAGCGTGAGGTAATCCTCTAATACACACTGCAAAATCACCGGGGATCGCAGAGTTTCTTTATTGACCAAGGGTTCAAACAACTACGTATTCCTAATGACAGCCCCTCCCATCCCCAAATTCCTATGGTAACTAGTGGAATGGCTATTCTATTCTAATGGATTCTGTCTTGATTTGTTTTAATTCTTTTTTTGTTATTCCAGCATGCTGGGGACTGCCTAGACACACTTCCTACACGTTGTCAGGAACAGACATACCCTACAGAACCTACTCTGTGCCTGGAAGCGGCAGAAGCTCTGGTGTGTCACCCTAAAGAGCCTATACTGTGTCTGCAACTAACACAGCCTTTCCTTCCAGCCATAAATATTTCATTTCTTTTCATTTTCCTTTTAAAAATGTACTTTCTCCGCACAGAATCCTTCCGCCTTCCATCTGTATGCCTAGGAATCCGTACACTACTCGGTCCTGCTCCTCATGGTAAGTTTCCTTTTCAAGCTGTTAGAGTCACTTGCATATGGGCTGCTCGGCAGCATATCCCTTCATGCTGCACAGCACCTATGGCAAGTAACAACAGCAGTTAAGTGCAAAGATAATGCAGCAATAAAGTAAGTACTATCAGAAACGTTCTGAGACTTGTTTCAGAAGAGAAATTGGCTGGTGAGAGTTAAGACAGGCATGAAAATTTTAGTCAGGCCGACTGGAAAATTAGCTTGTTTAGTGGATTAATGGAACCCACTCTAGCAATTATAATGATGAAGGGTAAAAGATGTCTGTAAATTTTAGTCCCACTTCAAATAAAGTGCTATTGTTTTATACAGCACTTCCTAAAACAGTATACTTGTTCCAATATCATTTGGCCTTGAAAGATTAATATCGAATTTTGAGTGCTATGTGTTTCAAATTCGCACTTAGGACCAGCAGCGAGCAGTTACAAGAGCTTCTCATATGCGCCTTTGTAAGAGGCATTTAACAGCAAATGCAGTTGCTGTCTTGATTTGGGTTTTATTTGTTTATTTATTTGTTTGTTTGTTTGTTTATTTCTCAGCTCCAGCATGCTGGGGAGAGCCCAGACACAGATCCTACCTTTTTTCTGGAACCGACAGAACCTCTGGTAGGACAACCGACAGAGCCTCCAACTTGCATGGAACCAACACAACCTCTGGTATGTCACCCTACGGAACCTTTACTGTGTCTGGAACCAACAGAGCCTTTCCTTCCAGTCATACCTGTTTCAGTTCTGTGCATTTCCTTGGTTTTAATCTTTACATTCTATGAAGTAAGTTCTCTTTCTCTGGCAGAACCTTTTCCGCTTCGTTTTGAACACGGAAGAGCCAGTACTCCTCTTGATCCTGCTCCTGATGGTAAGTCTGCTTTTCAAGCAGTTAGAGTCACTTAACTGTGTGTTCAGAGCCAGCATCTCCCTGCATGCTGCACAGCTTCTCCAGGCATAAAACAACAATAATTGAGTGCAAAGGCAATGGTGTAGTAAAATTCATGCTGATTTACCAAAATAAGAGTATTGGTCTCATAGCGATACTCAAGTGTGATGGAGAGAAGACTCTCTAACAGTTTAAAGTTAGACAGTGTATGTTTATTAAGCACTGGGCAGCAGCATGAGGTAATCCTCTAATACACACTGCAAAATCACCGGGGATCGCAGAGTTTCTTTATTGACCAAGGGTTCAAACAACTACATATTCCTAATGACAGCCCCTCCCATCCCCAAATTCCTATGGTAACTAGTGGAATAGCTATTCTATTCTAATGGATTCTGTCTTGATTTGTTTTAATTCTTTTTTTGTTATTCCAGCATGCTGGGGACTGCCTAGACACACTTCCTACACGTTGCCAGGAACAGACATACCCTACAGAACCTACTCTGTGCCTGGAAGCGGCAGAAGCTCTGGTGTGTCACCCTAAAGAGCCTATACTGTGTCTGCAACTAACACAGCCTTTCCTTCCAGCCATAAATATTTCATTTCTTTTCATTTTCCTTTTAAAAATGTACTTTCTCTGCACAGAATCCTTCCGCCTTCCATTTGTATGCCTAGGAATCCGTACACCACTCCGTCCTGCTCCTCATGGTAAGTTTCCTTTTCAAGCTGTTAGAGTCACTTGCATATGGGCTGCTCGGCAGCATATCCCTTCATGCTGCACAGCACCTATGGCAAGTAACAACAGCAGTTAAGTGCAAACATAATGCAGCAATAAAGTAAGTACTATCAGAAACATTCTGAGACTTGTTTCAGAAGAGAAATTGGCTGGTGAGAGTTAAGACAGGCATGAAAATTTTAGTCAGGCCGACTGGAAAATTAGCTTGTTTAGTGGATTAATAGAACCCACTCTAGCAATTAAAATGATGAAGGGTAGAAGATGTCTGTAAATTTTAGTCCCGCTTCAAATAAAGTGCTGTTGTTTTATACAGCACTTCCTAAAACAGTATACTTGTTCCAATATCCTTTGGCCTTCAAAGATTAATATCGAATTTTGGGTGCTATGTCTTTCAAATTCGCACTTAGGACCAGCAGCTAGCAGTTACAAGAACTTCTCATATGCGCCTTTGTAAGAGGCATTTAACAGCAAATGCAGTTGCTGTCTTGATTTGGGTTTTATTTGTTTATTTATTTGTTTATTTATTTGTTTGTTTGTTTGTTTGTTTGTTTGTTTCTCAGCTCCAGCATGCTGGGGAGAGCCCAGACACAGATCCTACCTTTTTTCTGGAATCGACAGAACCTCTGGTAGGACAATCGATAGAGCCTCCAACTTGCATGGAACCAACACAACCTCTGGTATGTCACCCTACGGAACCTTTACTGTGTCTGGAACCAACAGAGCCTTTTCTTTCCAGCCATAACTGTTTCAGTTCTGTGCATTTCTTTGGTTTTAATCTTTACATTCTATGAAGTAAATTCTCTTTCTCTGGCAGAACCTTTCCCGCTTCGTTTTGAACACGGAAGAGCCAGTACACCTCTTGATCCTGCTCCTGATGGTAAGTCTGCTTTTCAAGCAGTTAGAGTGATTTAGCTGTGTGTTCAGAGCCAGCATCTTCCTTCACGCTGCACAGCTTCTCCAGGCATAAAACAACAATAATTGAGTGCAAAGGCAATGGTGTAGTAAAATTCGTGCTGATTTACCAAAATAAGAGTATTGGTCTCATAGCGATACTCAAGAGTGATGGAGAGAAGACTCTCTAACAGTTCAAAGTTAGAGAGATTATGTTTATTCAGCGCTGGGCAGCAGCGTGAGGTAATCCTCTAATACGCACTGCAAAATCACCGGGGATCGCAGAGTTTCTTTATTGACCAAGGGTTCAAACAACTACGTATTCCTAATGACAGCCCCTCCCATCCCCAAATTCCTATGGTAACTAGTGGAATGGCTATTCTATTCTAATGGATTCTGTCTTGATTTGTTTTAATTCTTTTTTTGTTATTCCAGCATGCTGGGGACTGCCTAGACACACTTCCTACACGTTGTCAGGAACAGACATACCCTACAGAACCTACTCTGTGCCTGGAAGCGGCAGAAGCTCTGGTGTGTCACCCTAAAGAGCCTATACTGTGTCTGCAACTAACACAGCCTTTCCTTCCAGCCATAAATATTTCATTTCTTTTCATTTTCCTTTTAAAAATGTACTTTCTCCACACAGAATCCATCCGCCTTCCATTTGTATGCCTAGGAATCCGTACACCACTCCGTCCTGCTCCTCATGGTAAGTTTCCTTTTCAAGCTGTTAGAGTCACTTGCATATGGGCTGCTCGGCAGCATCTCCCTTCGTGCTGCACAGCACCTATGGCAAGTAACAACAGCAGTTAAGTGCAAAGATAATGCAGCAATAAAGTAAGTACTATCAGAAACGTTCTGAGACTTGTTTCAGAAGAGAAATTGGCTGGTGAGAGTTAAGACAGGCATGAAAATTTTAGTCAGGCCGACTGGAAAATTAGCTTGTTTAGTGGATTAATAGAACCCACTCTAGCAATTATAATGATGAAGGGTAAAAGATGTCTGTAAATATTAGTCCCACTTCAAATAAAGTGCTGTTGTTTTATACAGCACTTCCTAAAACAGTATACTTGTTCCAATATCCTTTGGCCTTCAAAGATTAATATCGAATATTGGGTGCTATGTGTTTCAAATTCGCACTTAGGACCATCAGCGAGCAGTTACAAGAGCTTCTCATATGCGCCTTTGTAAGAGGCATTTAACAGCAAATGCAGTTGCTGTCTTGATTTGGGTTTTATTTGTTTATTTATTTGTTTGTTTGTTTGTTTATTTCTCAGCTCCAGCATGCTGGGGAGAGCCCAGACACAGATCCTACCTTTTTTCTGGAACCGACAGAACCTCTGGTAGGACAACCGACAGAGCCTCCAACTTGCATGGAACCAACACAACCTCTGGTATGTCACCCTACGGAACCTTTACTGTGTCTGGAACCAACAGAGCCCTTCCTTCCAGCCATACCTGTTTCAGTTCTGTGCATTTCTTTGGTTTTAATCTTTACATTCTCTGAAGTAAATTCTCTTTCTCTGGCAGAACCTTTCCCGCTTCGTTTTGAACAACGAAGAGCCAGTACACCTCTTGATCCTGCTCCTGATGGTAAGTCTGCTTTTCAAGCAGTTAGAGTCACTTAACTGTGTGTTCAGAGCCAGCATCTCCCTGCATGCTGCACAGCTTCTCCAGGCATAAAACAACAATAATTGAGTGCAAAGGAAATGGTGTAGTAAAATTCGTGCTGATTTACCAAAATAAGAGTATTGGTCTCATAGCGATACTCAAGTGTGATGGAGAGAAGACTCTCTAACAGTTTAAAGTTAGACAGTGTATGTTTATTAAGCACTGGGCAGCAGCATGAGGTAATCCTCTAATACGCACTGCAAAATCACCGGGGATCGCAGAGTTTCTTTATTGACCAAGGGTTCAAACAACCACATATTCCTAATGACAGCCCCTCCCATCCCCAAATTCCTATGGTAACTAGTGGAATGGCTATTCTATTCTAATGGATTCTGTCTTGATTTGTTTTAATTCTTTTTTTGTTATTCCAGCATGCTGGGGACTGCCTAGACACACTTCCTACACGTTGCCAGGAACAGACATACCCTACAGAACCTACTCTGTGCCTGGAAGCGGCAGAAGCTCTGGTGTGTCACCCTAAAGAGCCTATACTGTGTCTGCAACTAACACAGCCTTTCCTTCCAGCCATAAATATTTCATTTCTTTTCATTTTCCTTTTAAAAATGTACTTTCTCCGCACAGAATCCTTCCGCCTTCCATTTGTATGCCTAGGAATCCGTACACCACTCCGTCCTGCTCCTCATGGTAAGTTTCCTTTTCAAGCTGTTAGAGTCACTTGCATATGGGCTGCTCGGCAGCATCTCCCTTCATGCTGCACAGCACCTATGGCAAATAACAACAGCAGTTAAGTGCAAAGATAATGCAGCAATAAAGTAAGTACTATCAGAAACGTTCTGAGACTTGTTTCAGAAGAGAAATTGGCTGGTGAGCCATGAAAATTTTAGTCAGGCCGACTGGAAAATTAGCTTGTTTAGTGGATTAATAGAACCCACTCTAGCAATTATCATGATTGTCTTATGTTGGTTTTATGTCTACTTCTCTCCCTGCACCCCTCACTGTCTTCACAGAGCTGTCTGTCTCTGTTATCGCTCCTCCCTCCTTTCGGCTTGCCCCGGTTGGCTGGTGCTGGCTTGCTGCTTAGGTGCTGGTGGCTTTCTGCTTGCTGTTGCTGGTTTGCTGCTTGCTGCTGCTCGCTTGCTGCTTGCTGCTGCTCGCTTGCTGCTGCTGCTTTTTTTCCCCCTCCCTTCTTCCCCTCCTCTCAAAGTTCTGTACCAGCTCTGGACGGCCACCTGAACAGAGAATGCCTCTGGATTCTGCTAAAGAAGCTTTTCATCTTTCCCAGCAGCGACTGTCTGAGCTCGTTCATCCTCGCTCACTTTGGTGAAAACGTTTTTTGTCCTCTGGGGATTGTTCTCTCCAGGTGCTGGGAAGTGTTTTTCTTGTGCTCGTTAATAAATAGGTTTTTTTCCACTTTTCCCCCTGAGGAAAATTCTTTCTGAGCCTGGTGGGGGGAAGAATCGTGGGGGGGTTTATTATCTTTTATGATTACTATTATCTTACTCTGTGCCTGGAACTGGCAGAAGCTCTGGGGTGTCACCCTAAAAACCTATATTTTACTGAACCTCTTCTGTATGTCTAATTTAAAAGATCTTAATCAAATAAATGACCATTAAACCCTTTAAATTCAAAAATATCAAAATGACTAGGGAAGTGCCTGATAAAATGTCATGCATGCAAGCTATGAGGTTGTGCAGGAACTGTAATGACATACAGCAATGATGTTGCCCTGGAGGACTTTTGTCCAGCACACACCCCTGGGATGAACTGATGCTTAGGAGCGCCAGTGGTGCAGTGAGCACTCAGCACAGAAACACTCCCTACACCTCTCTGTGCTGTCCTGGGCATTCCAATGCTTCCTCAGCTCCCAGGGCTCACAGCCGCAGCCTGGGGCTCACAGGGAGCCAGCTGTGTCCTGGGTCTCTTGCTGGGAGGTTTGTGATGGCATTGGTGGGAGTTTTCCTCCTCTTCCTTGGGAGGAGGAACACAGCGATGTTGGTAACCCCTTCCTACCCAGCTTTGGGTCCAACCGAGTTTGTTTTTCACCTCAAAGTCCTCCCACAAGCTCTTTTTTGGTTCCCAGTCCTGCAGATTTTTGGGCTTTCTGTCGTCTCCAGAACTGCCTGTACCCGATATAGCTCAGGGACCCTGAAGTGACCTGTGCCCAGGCTGGCCTCTATCCCTGTGCTGTCCCTGCTTTCTGCCCCAGTGCCAGTGCAGTCGTGGGGCTTCACCCCACACAAAGCAACTCCTGGCACCGTGAGCTGAAGAAAAGCTGCACCAAGCCAGGCTGTGCTCTCCTGCATGTGAGAGAGCTGCCCCAGGGCTGGAGTGGCCTGGGCTGGGTAAAGTCAGAGGAGTCTGGAGACAGTGTCTGGCCAAAGCAGAAATCGTGTCACTGGTAGCCCCAAAGTATCACATTTCCTGGGCTCAGGGCACAGAAGGTACACAGGACGAGGCTGAGGGGACATGGGACTCCCCAATAATCTGCTGGAAGAACCTGTGTTTCCTGTGCACTCAGCATAGGTATGGAGCATCTCCAAGCCTTCCTCAGAATGGGCTTTGCTGTGACTTTTGCTTGTGCTGCTGCAGATTTTGGAGACAATTATGCATAAAAACATGCAATAGAACCAGAGCTGGGGCTGACATGCTCTGCATTTCCAGGATGGCTCATCAACAGGGTGAGGTGATATCAGTGGACTACAGCAATGAATACTTCAGCAAGAGAGGGTTTTTTTGAGGATGATTAAACCTTCATCCTTACCATGCTTTCCACGTCATTTGCAGAAGTCATCATAATTTGCATGCAAAAATACATAATTTTTGACATTTGGGGACTGGAAGGAACCAATTTCTATTGCTGATGACACACAAAGAGGGCAGGTTGGCGCCCTGGGGCCTGTATGCTGCTGTTGATAGAAAAATATCTTTTGAAGTAGCACCCTATGTCCCTGGACAGCCGGAACTGAGGTCCAGGCGGTTAGATAGGTGTTTACTACCGAGTCTTTGACCTTTCATGCCAATAAAAATTATGAATTCTTAGAACTATGTATTTATAAAAAAACCAAAAAGTATAAAGGAGAGATGTTGTATGCTCTGTGTGTGTGTGTGTGTGTGTGTGTGTGTGTGTGATACCTTGAACATAGCACGTTTTATTAACACACACTCAATACATCCATTCTATTATATGACCATTATCCATTAGGAAATGCCATGTAAAATTTAATTCTTTGTTCATAAGTACCTCACCTACTGACAACAACTAGAATTGCATTTGCCTCAGTTGCAAATGCAAAACATTCAAAATTTAAAGTAATTTGTTATATTAAAAACACACTATGCTTTTCTCAAGAGGCTGATTGTGAATTATTTTATGAGCTATTCATGAAAATATCCTGGGGCTGTTTACTCAAACACTGGAATTTTGTTAGCAGTAAAGGAGGGAAGGTGCATCATGTGTGGGAAAGTAATACCCTCACAAAATACGTGCTTGAAGGCTACTTAAGCCAAAATAAATTATTTTGAATTCCATGGCTTGAAGAGCTGCCCATCATCTGCTTTATCTGAAAAAGAGGGTTGAACCTTTGGCCTCTCTCAGAGCCTTTAATGACTAAAGCAGAAGAGATGTCCCCCCGATGCAAGGAGTGTTTTGAGCAGTGTGGTGATACCTGTCTGCGGAACTGATCATTGGCCAAGGGAAGGTCCTGCTGCCCAGAGCCGAGCCCAAGGTGTCCCTGAGGACTTGGCACATCGTCTCCCCCTCTGGTGGTTGTCCTGGTTTAACGTGGGTTTGGTTTTGGCTGGGGAGGGAGTCCACTCCTGCAGAAGTGGTCCCCGCGGGCACTGGGCAGAACCAGTCAGCTGCCGAGTATGGAAGAGTAACAGCCAGTTAAATCACTCAAAAGAGCTCGTTATGCCTCTGTGGAAAAGCACAATTATAGACAAGGAAAGCCTGGGAAAGCTCTCTTGGCCTCCAGCCTTGGACAGGTAATTGGGGATGAGCCCCTCACACGGCTGGGCTGGGCCGGGGCTCTGCAGCAGCGCTGGCCCCTTTGGGAAGCTGCTGGGTCCTGTTCTGGCGGGGTGGCCGCCACCCTTCAGGAGGGGCCCAGCCCTTCCCAGGGAGCTGTGAGCCCTGCCCGGCAGGACAGCTGAGCTCCTTTCCCAGCAGAGCTCGACAGTCCTTTTGTTTCCAGCGGCGCTGCCAGGCCGTGTCGGCTGGAGGCTGTACCAGCACCGGGAGCAACCACGCAGTGAGGAACAGAGCTGGGAGTGCCCATCGCCACCCTGGGCTGGGCACATGGCTGAGACTGGGCAGCCAAAAATTGGTGTGGCTGGAGACAATGGCCTGTGGCCGTGGCTGCCTCGGCATGGCTT